>VXBA01000674.1:930-186552 GCA_013399895.1 Serilophus lunatus | reverse complement strand
TTTCTCATTGGCACTCGACGAAAGCAATGATGTTCATGATTCTGCACGACATCTAATTTTCATTCACAGGACAAATGATTCTTTCGAAGTCACAGAGGAGCTTGCTGCACTGAAAAGCATCAAAGGAACAACTACAGGAGAGGATATCTATGAGAAAGTTTGCCAAACTATGAATGATTTGGAGCTGGACTGGGCTATACTATTCAGTGTGACAACTGATGGTGCTCCTAGCATGGTGGGGTCCATGAAAGGAGTGGTTGCATGCATTAACAAAGAGACAGACAAACACAACCATCTACATCCAGTAGCCATACACTGCATCATCCACCAACAAGCACTGTTTTGTAAATCACTGAAGCTGGACTCTGTCATGAAAATTGTGGTTTCTTGTGTTAACTTCATTAGAGCTCATGCACTAAACCACAGACAGTTTCAGGAATTTCTGTCTGAGTTAAATGTTGCCTATGAAGATATTCTGTCCGTTGGCTGAGTCGAGGGAGAGTTTTGAAATGATTTTATGACTTACTTCCACAGGTTTATGATTTTATGCTTCCTAAAGACAAAGAAGTACCAGAGCTGAAAGATGCAAAATGGAAATGGCACCTTGCATTTCTGACGGATGTAACAGAGCTACTCAACAATTTCAATGTCCAACTTCAAGGAAAGGGGAAGCTCATTTGTGATATGTATTCACATGTGAAAGCATTTCAAGTCAAATTACACCTGCTCATTAACCAAGTAAAGGGGGAAAATTTCTGCCATCTCCCCGCAATTCAAAACCTGTCTGCAGAAAAACCAGCAGTTGCATTCCCAAACAAAACATGTATGGATGTACTAGAAATGTTGCAAAAGGAGTTTCAAATTAGATTTTAAGAGCTTTGTCTCCACGAACAGGACATACAGCTTTTCTGGAACCCATTTTCTGTTGACATTGAAACCGTTGATCCGATTTACCAAATGGAATTGGCCGAACTACAGACTCACTGAAAGATGCATTCAAATCGAGCAGCCTTACTAATTTCTATGCATCTCTCCCCTCAGAGACATATCATAATCTCAGGAACCATGCCCTCAAAATTGCAACCATCTTTGGCAGCACCTTTGTCTGTGAGCAGACTTTTTCCCGAATGAAACATCTGAAATCTCCAATCAGATCCACTGATGAACACTTGCATCACTTGCTACGACTAGCAATGACAAATATGGAACCTAACATTGACCATCTCATTAGCCAAAAGCAGGCCCATAGTTCACATTGAAATATTATTTGGTTTTGTTGATTATAATTGTTCTTCATTTTAAATATTGCATTCTTTTTCCTGTTTTTTGTGCACTACTACAAATAAAATACGTGCAGTGTGCGTAGGAATTCGTTCATTTTTTTCCAAACTACAGTCAGGCCCCCGACAGTGTCTGAGGGACAGTGAACCGGCCCCCTGTTTAAAAAGTTTGAGGACCCCTGCCTTAATGGATTGGTGCTATTAAAAGTATGATAGAGACAATAGCTTAGAAAAGATGGGGCATGAACCATGCAATCTCCTGATGATCAACCTGAAGCCTTGCTCAGTATGTAACTGTTAAGGTGTGGGAACACATGAAATTCGGCAGCACTGAAATCTCAAGTCTCACACACAGAAAACAGAAAGCATCCTTAATGTCTGTTCCAGGTTTGTTCCAATTGTAGCTTCCTAGAACCATTGCCCCTGTTAGACAGGCCCCAAATGAACAGTTGTTTCTAAAACTGCAGCTACATTTCATTAACTTTTAACTCTGCAGCTTCTGAGGCTAAAAACCTAGTCCAGGTTTTGTTTGAAATCCCTAACTGGATAAAGTGTGGAAAAAAAATGTTAAAGAATAAATTAAAATTGATCTTATTGATGGTTTCCATCATCTCTCTCCCTCCCTTAAAATGAATTTGGAAGAAATGTAAATGCAGAACATCTGATTCTTGAAGTCTTTGCTCCCAGAGGTGCTGGTTCAGGGTTAAGCACTCACTTTCTGGCTAACTCTCAGCTTGCTGTCAACTCACATTACTGCACTGTTCCAGACCAAAATCCAATTCCACATAAGAATGTTAAATGCTAAAAATGGAGGAATTAAAATGAAGCAGTATTCTATCAATTCCTTTTGATTGCATCTGACAGCTGAATTTACATAACTGCTGGAGAGCATCAGTTACTGGTGACTCCTAGATAGCCTTTCCAGCTGAAGAAGTAATACAGATAACTGTGTGCGCATCAGGTAGGCTGAAGAATTCATGATAACCACAAAGCTGCAACCTGTCAGTATTAAGCCTGAAACACTGGTAGAGTGTGTGGGAAAGACAATGTCAACACTGCAGTCCCTGGGTCAGCAACATGGCTGCAGGTTTTAGGTGTTGTAAATTCTCGTGTGTCAAATCATCTACTCCATGTTGTCCTTATGATGTGGTCAGAACCTTATTATAGAACTCTTTGATGCAATTCAGTGTGGGCTGGATGAAAGAATAACTTGTAGTAGACAAATATAAAGCCTCTTAACTAGGGTTGTGATGTGTTCTGTGTGGGATATGTTTCATCAGCATATTCATAGCATGCGCCTCTGACAGATTCAAGTTTGATTCTCAAGGTGTGAAAGTGTCAAGCTATCATCAAGTTCCATTTTCCCATGCATCACGTTTCTCATGTTTATCAGGAGAGAAGGGCCATAAAACTCTTCAGAATGGATATCTTTAACTGTGGCTGAAAAAAAATAAAAAGGATGAGAGTTGTATCTCTCCTTATCAGTCTTCTCCTCAGTCAAACATGAGGTTTTCAGTTTGTTCTTTATGCAAGAACCTGGCAATGCAGTATTGCTCCCAATTTCTTCCTGCCAGTATCAAAAGGAAAGGGATACAGTCTCCCTGTATCTTTTGAAATGACAGAAAATGTCATGAAATTACAGAAAAGGTCATGACAGGAATTATCTTGGACCAATGTACATTGTTAACAGTCCATCATTCACATTTTTAGTGTGCTGTGTGTGGTCCTCAGTATCTGAACTGTAGGAATAATGGCAGTATTGAAAAAATAATAATTTTTATCAGATCTAATTCATGTAATGTTGTGAAGACAGTTTTTAAACTGTCCTCACCAGAAAAAAATGAGCTAATTAAGGCTTCAGCAGGAGACTTGAAGAAGGTGAGAAGTAGGGAGATTCAGAATCTGAGAATGAAAAATAACCTAGTCAAAATAAGTCTTAAAATCAAATTTGGCTTATGAGCTGTCAAAATTATGTTGCCATTCGCTAGGGAAAAAAAAGTGAGTTTTCAAAATATGTTGCTCACTATCAAATTTAAAAAAAAAAGGGAGGAAGAAAAGGGCAGAAAGACTGTCATCTTGAAAGGGAAGGATGAACTCAAAAGGGAAGCCCATCAGGCTTCTCTACTACCTTTAAATCTAGATCCTGAAAAAGCCCAGCATTCAAATCACAAAGTGAAGAGCGGTCTGTTAAGACACAGTTTAAGATTAGGGAGATTAAGCAAATAAGAACAGGTCTTATTATGCATGTATTCTATGATTGAACTATACTTTCTATAAAATGTCTTTACAACTTTTTACTGAAGAGCTTAACTCTTTGCCAGGTTAATTGTGCTTGGTCTAATAGGCAAGTTGCATAAAACTGAAAAGTAGGGTACATAATAATAGTTCACTGCAAGCAATATTCAGTTAAGATGAAATAGCTATAGAATTAGTGAATACAGTGGGAGGCAAAGGAGTGATGCCTTCTTGGCTAAAATGTCGCTTCCCCTCTGACATTTGAAGCTCCAGGTTTTTGGGAGCGACTATGCGGGGACCAAAACATCTGCTCCTACACAACCCTGTTCCCTAGCTCTATTGCCCCAGCTCTCTGTTCTGTCACTACCGTAGCATGACAACAGTCAGTCCCCCACAACACTTGCTCAATACCATGGTTAGAAACTGGAAAAGATGGTTCTTTCCCTTGTGGCCATCTAGAACCCCAGTGACATTAGGACAGAGCAAGCTCTAAACTTAGCAAACAAGGAAGACTTTGTGGCAAGATGGTCAAAGTAGCTTTCCTTGAGTGCATTAGACAGCATCCTTTGTGAAATAATTGATTAATAACAGATGCATCCATACTGCAGAAAATAAAATCCTATTTTCTCTGTATATATTTGTTTTAAAAGAGCAAAAGGCTATTCAAAGCTGAATCAATAGTGGCATTACTGGAACTCATTTGGAATGGACAATGTTTGGCCTATTGTGTTAAATTCCTGAGGGTTTGACTATTTTTGTATCAGATTACAGCTTTATTAGGTACAACTGTTTTTACATTGCATTTTTTGTGACTAATGATGCTAAAACGATTTTGGCATTTCAAATGTTGTACACAAACCTAATGGGCAAAATCTTCTGTAAACTTCTTCTAAGCTCTTGGCAAACTTTCCTTGGGAGCAAATATTAACTCCAGATAGTGTTTATTAGCTTTTATAAAGTAACCGCCGTAATAGTGGCATGTAATTGCTAGAGGTAAGAGAACATCCAGGCCAAGAATTACTCAAGTTTTAGCTCCTTGATAGAAAAAGGTCAGAAACAATTTATTTCTTGAACAGTTTGTATTTAAAATAACGTAATTTTCCTCTGATTTTTGTTTCATATTCCAAGCGTGATTCCACACACAATATTCCCTGAATAAACTGTGTCATTAACATGCCCAGGACCTTTGACTAGCACTGAGGACAACAAACTTGGAATGGTCCTTGTCCATACATGGGTCTCTCATTTTCCAAAGCAAGGTGTTTGCATTTAAAATGCTCTCTGGGTAAAGTCAGCTCTCCATTCCTGTCTGGAAATTGTGTGGGAGAATGCCAGTTTGCTCAGGCAAATGCCACACATGTGACAAGCCTAACAATTTGACAGCATGGATAACAGTTCTAGTAACTAGTTTTGTACTCTGAAGCTCTTTGAATTGATAGGAGATGGAGACAAAAAGACTTCACATATGCTAATTCATACTGGATTTTTTGGCCAGTTTGTTCTGGAAAACAAAGACATCCTTAGTCACAGGCCAGACCTGGAATCTGCCATTTTTCTGTTTGTGAAAACAGTGAGAGACTTACCATGGGAGTTTTAAGGCAAAGGTTGCACCAGCAGCATGAAGTGCTCTGCCTGGATAAACAGGAATCAAGAGCACCATACCCACACTGTGGAAATCCATCCATTCTCTAGTGCTAGAGTTCATATTTCTATTTAAAAGAGCTCACAGAAGCTAGTCCACTCTCCTTTTATAATCTGTTCAATATCAGCCATCAATCATATTAAATGTATTTATACACTTTTACACAAAATCTTAAGGGATTCTAATTCAAATAAAATTATTAACTCTAAGCTTTGAAACTCCCTTTTTTTAATCATAAGGTTTGCCTTTAGATTTGTTCTGATCAAATCAAAGTTATTTGAATGTTATTATTTTCCTAACCCTAACCTTCTAGCATATACTGTGAAATCTCAATACTGTACAGAGGAATACTGTAAATGGATAGTGACTTGCAGTTGTTATGCATTACATCATTGAAAAAGCAGCATTTCCCACTTCTCAGTACTGGAGCTTCACTTACAAAATCTGCCATTTCTGGGCCTCACGGGTCTCCCCAGCTCCACAGGTGTCAGAGCCTTCTATTTATCTAAATCACTTCTGCTATCATCTGTGGAAAAGGTAGTATTAAATCTAAATTTGTAAGCCTTTCCAGAGCTGGACCTCATCCAGCTCCATGCAGACTCATGCAGGTGTCTCTGAATGCTGATCTCCAGGGCACCAGGGGAATACAGATCAGAACAGCCCATGCTGACCCTGTCCAAAGCCAACACGGGCTGCAGATTAGTTGATTTATATGGACTTCATATATAGTGATTGTCTCGAAAGTTACACCCAAGTGGATAACCTATAGTGATAATTTTAATAAACGTTTTTATTAAATGGTCTCTTTGGAGGACTAAATGTGGGCACATAACTGCTATCCAAAAATATATTTACTTATATATCACAACATAATATTTAAATAGAAAGAGCAAAAGAGTGGAGTAATTTGCAGGAGCTATTCTTCAGTCTGATTCATGAAATTATCCATATCTGTCTTTTTACCTTGATTCAAAATCCTAATATAAAATCAGTGCAGTTTACACAGATTGATTCACCTTTAAAATTCCATTTCCCACAGTCAGAAGAACTGTGGAGTTACAAAAATCATGCTGACTTACTGTGCTGGAAATATAATCCCAATTGAGATGAAATGAACCCAGTTTTTATTGGGAGTTCTAGTGTGAGCAGGTTTTTTTATAGAGACCTTATAACTAGAATGAGGAAAAACAGCAGACTCAAAGCTGTTAAGTGGCATTTACAAAAGTCCAAAATAACACAATTGCTTTCAGTGTTCCTCAGAAAAATCTTTACCAAGTCTGGAAGAAGCAAAAGCAATTTTCTTATCCTCTTCACAAAATAGCTAACCACAATAGTAGCCTAAGTAAAACATTTTCCTTCAGGTAAGAAACTCTGCAAGAGAAATGAAAAACACAAGAGAAGAGGGCTCTCCCGTCCCACTGCAGCTGGCCAGCAGAGCAATCTGGCATTTCTGACATCAGGACCACAGGAAATGGCAGCATGAAACAAAGATCCCGAGTTTGCACTTCACTGTATATACCAGCATTCAAAGTAAAAAGTTCATATATAGCCCTGGTGAGAACAAATGCAATAGATTTTTATTTTAATGCAATTTTATATTACTTATATAAGAAGACAGTGCTTGCTGGACAGTTGGGTAAAGCTAGAATTCCTCCCTGGAAAATCTGTGTGAGCTTGTGCCTGACAGGAGAGGATTAATATAATTCATTAATGAAAAAAAGAGGGAAGAAGTGCAGAGAAAGGCCAAAGGAGACAATGATAACATGAGGTATTAACTTGAACAGGCATTCATAAAAAAATTATGTGTTTCATCCATTTCTGGTTACTTAATATAGTTCTGTGAAAAAAAATACCTTTTAAAATTAAAATATACATCTCAAAAGCAAACATGACTTTCTGGCTAGAACAAGGCTGCAAGGATGCACAGAGATGTAACCATAAAAACATGTGGGAAATGACAGTTTGTTCAGTGTGTAAAGACCTGATCCATGGGAAATTGGAAGGCCTCCTTTCTTGGACCATTCCTGAGACCATTTTGGGGGGATCCTAGAAATGAGTGATACTGGCATATGTACATCCACATCTTCACCACTGGCAGTAAATTATGGAAAGGAAAAAAAAATACTAACTTGATTTCCAGTCCCTAAGGAGTCTGATCTGAGGCACAACGAGAGTCTCAAGTATGATGTCAGAGTATCACAGGGAGCAGGCTTGCACATCAAGGTGCACACACACACAGATACACAGCAAAGCCACACTTCTGGGATTGAGTTCGTTCACTTTTGCCAGTCAGGCAGCACTTACATGTCGCCTTTGCAGTGATGGTGTTAGATGCATGTGTTTCAGACCTAACGTGAACCACAGGATGAAGCAAGCTACTAGCTGAAATTTTATAATCAGTCACCCAGAAGCATATTGTTATGTCAGTGTGATACTTACTTTAGCAAACAAATGCTGCTCAATATGTATTATCTACATGGCATTGAATATTTCACTGATGATTAAAAATCAAAGTCCTTGTTTCAAAAGGTTCATAATCCAAATGAAAAGCATAGGCTCAAAATAGATTTTGTGAAGTAAGAAGTAAGGTTGTAGGCAAAAAAATCTAGAACATATCTCTTCAGGTCTGGTACTTTTTAGAGAAAAATAAAAATCAAGATTTTCTTTTAAAAAATCAAGAACAATCCTACCTATTAAAGGCACAACAAGAAAACATTTTTGAATCTTCCATGTTTCTCAGTTATATTCTTGTTTACCCACTTTTTTGCAGAGCTTCTAGCCTGTGACTGAACTGCAACCAGCCAATCTGTCTTTCTGGTTCATGTATATTAGCTCAGTGCTTTTAGGTTTGTTTCTCCAAAACAGCAGGGTACTGGGATTTTTTAAAGGTTTCCACAGAAATTAAGAGGAGAGGGATATAATACCTTCAAGCCAAATTTATTTCTTTTAATTCATTTTATACGCACTTAGGGCCTAAATAACTCAAGAGTAATTACTGAAAAGTAGCCTATTGTGTGACTTGCACCCCTTTGTGAGCAACTATTGCCTTAACTCCAGATGCAGAGTGTTTTGTAACATGACTACGCTCCATATTCCCTTTGTGAAGCATACAGACAAGCAGTGGATCCATTTTTCACTTGCATGCTAGAATAGCTAACCATATGTGTACAGTTACCCGTGTATATAAAGACAAGCAATCAATTACTGCTACTAGAAATTAGTATAAATCAAGAGACAGACCTAACACCTCACAACTGTCTCTCTAAAGAGTAGTGTCCCCTAAGCCTACCTCTATAACAAATTAAAGTTACTCCTGATTACACAATGTAGTCCTTAATATTTTGACTACTAAATGCCAACTTCTGGAAATGTGTTCTCAAGTATTAGCAATGACAGGCAAGAAATTTTAAGCATTCATTCAAGTTGCTGATCTCTGTCCAAATCATCACCACCAGTATGTCTTGAAAACACGCACTATTTTGAACAGAGTTCACTTTGTGCAAGGCAAACAAGGCATCTTGCACAAAAAGATTCTGTCAGCTGCACAATATGCGATCATATCATCATTATTACAGGCCTACAAGGTCTGTGTGAAATACAAATGAATGTGCAAAGGTTATCAGAGTAAAAAAGACAGAAATGAGGAAAATCTGGAACCTGCTAGCCGCATTTCACTGAGCTAGATAACTAAGTCTTTCTTCTCCTCATTTTTCCTCTCCATTACAAGCACCTGGAAAAAAAATTAATAAGGTGTGTTGGAAGGGGAGTCACGTCTGAAACTTTTTCCTTTGCTTCAATAAGCTGGAAATCTCAGGACCTCTAACAGCTGAGGTTTTTTCCTCCTCAGTCCGAAAAAAGGGGGATGGGCTTTTCCCTCGTTAGCACAACACTTTGTGTTGGTTGGGGTTTTTTTGCAGAGACTGACCCTTATTTCTCTTAGAAATATTCCTTGATCAGAAAATACTTGTTTCAAAATTAGATTTTAGATAAAATCATTAAACCAGTACTGTTCTTGGGATGGTTTATGTTTAGATTTCCATGTTATTCTGAGTTTACATTACATTCTATAATATGGACACATATCTGGCTGAATACACACATACTGTAATGTAATTTCGGAATTATATTTCCTTAATGAATACATTCAAATATATACAAAAGACATTGGTACTACACAACCTGCAACTCAAAAAACAGCAAATGACAGAATTAGCATTGTCCATGAAAATTGAATTTATCCCCCCTATGGGAATATAAATCATGAGGCAGTACAAGACTGTATAACTGCACCACCTTCTATTTTTGCATGGTACTTTGATTCATTCTTCTCATTCTCCTTGCCTTCTTCACTCAATATGTGATGGCATGGAGTCATGTGATGAGTATAGGATTATTAATTTCCTTCCAAACATTATGGCCAGCCTGTCACCACAGTGACTGAATTATTCCCAAACATGAGTGAATATCTGACACATGTAGGTTAATAAGAATAAATATACAACTTAGAAATGAATGGGATACTGAAGGTAAAATTTTCTATTTAAAAGAGTGTCAGCTGAAGAATCTAGTTTGAGATGTAGAACCAGATGTCTCAGAATAATTCATGTTTTAGAGATCATTCAAATTCATTCAAATACAGCAACAATTAGTTATGTCCGTTATCAGTAAGTATTCCTGTAAACCAGGAGCTTGTTAAGCTCCCTATATTTAAGATAGTCAGAGTCAGCAAACAAGTGTAAAATTCTAGGTTTAAACAGTGTCTACTTAATCACAAAAGAACTCTGTGGAGTACTGTAATTGCAGAGTAAAATTGCATGGCATCGCACCTCTTGAGCCAGAAACCTGTTCATCTTTCCTGCAGATCATTGACTCTCTGTTCATGCACAGTTAGAAGACACAGTTCTTCAGAGAATTTCTCTAATAAACACCATTCAAGCAAGTACATAACCTGTCTGATGTACTAAATAAAACAGTGATACTGAAGCAAAATGAAATTTTTAAAAAATATACTTGTTTAAATTGAGAGCAATGTATTTTTAAATAGAACATACAAACACTCTGTAATTAAACGGGGTCATAGAATTATAGAACCATAGAAAAGCTTGGGTTGGAAGTCATCTTTTAATTCTAACACTCCTGACATGGGCAGGGACACCTTCCACTACATCGGCTTGCTCAGGGCACCGTCCAACCTGGCCCTGAACAATTCCAGGGATGAGATAGTCACAATTTCTCTAAGAAACTTCTAGTCTGTACTGATGTCTAGGATTGCCCCAAACCAGGTACAGCACCTTGCACTTGGACTTCTTGAACTTTGTGACATTCTCATGGGCCCACTTCTCAAGATTTTTCATCATACCATCACACCATATCAATTTTGGAAAAATTATTTACTGGTACAGAGACATATTTCAATGGTAAACATATTTTCTATAATGTTCTGAAATTGGAGCATCTTTGAACACCAGAACCAAAACTTCTGCATGAAAATATGCAACTTTATAAGAGACAGGCAATTGGCTTCTTGTCAGCTGTCTTAATTAATACATGGAAAGTGACTGAATTAAAGTTACATAAATAAGATAAAAATGGCATTTTATTGCTTTTCAGACCTTATATTCATATAAAACTAAACAGTTACCAACATGGTCTGTGGCAAATCCACAATACCAACTCTATTCATTTGGGCAAAACAGGTAACCAAACCTTATAAGTAATGTTTACAAAATAATTAATTCATTTTTATGTAAATGTTAGATACTTTTCACAAGCCATTGAAGAGTGAAGGAATATGTAGCTTCAGGAAGACTGAACTAGGATCAAATTTTCATAGGATCATAGAACAATTTATGTTAAAAGTTCATCAACCTAATACTGCCAAGTCCACCACTAAACCATGTACCTAAGCACCATGTCTCTTGAACTGTCCAACCACTGGGTCACTTTTGCAAACTTCTACCTATGGCTCCTGCTACTGCACCAAGCCAGTGCCTGAACTGGAACCAGGGCTCCCATTCTCTCCTCAGCTATTCTTCTGAGGAAAAGAAAGGTAACTAAACATGTCTGCCGTGTCCTATGTGCCAAATATGTCATCCATTCAAAGAAAACACATATACATCTTGTTAATATGCATTGTCCCTTTTCCCAATACATGAACATGTCTACAATACATTATCCAATTTAAGAAAGGCCGTCAGCGTCTCACTGAGATACTGATGTTTCCCTTTTCTAGCACTAGTCTTAGGATTTTATAGGTCAGCTTCCTACTGAATTAAAATATCAGAGACAGTCTTGGAATATAGTTTACATATTTACTTCTATACATGCACAAACACTGGGAGAGTGAGAGGCTGAATTGAATGCAAGTACTGTACATCTCCACTTTCAGAGTTCTTTGCATAACATCAAATGCAAATGGCTCTTTCACTCCTATCATTCCCTCATGGAGTATCATGTGTTATGCATTTCTTCCCAAGACTGAACATTTGCTCAAACCCAGAAAAATAGCTTAGCAGACCATGTATAATGACACCACCTAGTGATTTTGTGCAAGAACCACTTCTATTCCAGCACTGATATTAAAAAAATTAAAATTATATGAGAAGCCCTTTAGACACTTGACCAGTGATATTAATCTATACAATCTATTGTACATCTTACATTTGCAAATTTTTTTGAAAATAATTATTCTGAGCTTGTTTTTATAACAATTCCTGAACAACTTCAAAAGAGAAGCAGAAAATTTTGAAACAGACTTGGAAGCACTAGAGAGTATTAGAAAGAAGGTTTTTGCATTACTAAGAATTCCACCAATGCCTAACCTTTTAAAAGGAAGATGATATTTTTTAATCATGTAATTGAAAATGTGCAGTTATTGTTTAAATTAGTCTTACAGCAAAAAGATTCTGATTTCGTTGGAAAAGAAATATATATTGCATAAGTGAAATGTGGCCTGTTTCTGAGAAAATAAGTATTTGCAATGTCTATGAACATAAAATATGGTAGGATTGTACACAGCACAAATTTCATAGGTTGGCAAATATTGCCAGAAATAAACTTACCCCCCCAAATAAAAATCACAGTTATTTTTAATATATCACACTTCAAATATTAAAATATCTTAGATATTCCTTGAGAACTTCTGTTTTTTCTGTACAAGGAGCTTTTACTCATATATGTGTCTATTTTTGAATGTGGCTTTTTGGACATAAATACTTCATATGTGCCAAAACCTGGGGGTATATAGAACACACAGAATTTAAGTTTTAAAAGAAAGGTTGGCATTGGTGAGCACAAAGATTAGATAGGCTCTAAGTCCTTAATCTCCCCTGCTGAAACCAATGGAAAGATTTCATTAACCAAACTATGGTCAAAAAACACACATATCTATATGTGTATGTGTGTCTACATATCCGCATATATGCATATGTATATGTATTTCCATGTGTGTGCATATGTAAGTGTAGAGTAACTTTAGAGGAAATCAGTCTGTAAAAATACTATGATGATGATGATTGTAAAAGAGGCTCTTTTGCTTCTGCAAATTTATGTATATATCACAAAGTGCTAAAAAGCATAAAAATTAATTGAGATTAGCCTTTTAAAAATGGGATACCTAAACCTGCTCCTCCTTGACAGCAGTTCTAACCCTCATCAGAGGTAAATCAATTTGCAGCAACAGGCAGCTATTTAAGGCCAGCGGATGGGGCCAGAGCCATGGTAAGTGCAGGACTGTAACTGTTAACATCCCCAGCTACTGCATTCCCATGCTCAGTGCTGAGCTACCCACGCTATTTCTTGATTCCAGTTGTCCCCTCTGCATTTGTGTATTATTTCAAATATTTGAGTTTTGTTTTAACTCATTCTTTCAAATCCAAAGATTCACTGGAAGTGCCTTTAGGCAAGCAGTAAGAGCCAGAACCTGAACTGGATAAATGGTGATCTAAAGTACATGTGATAGTTTTTCTTTCCTGACTGCATAATCTCTCTTTAATAAGACCTAAGACATAGTTATATCATGCCATCCAGCCAGGACAAAGTGGCCTGAACTAATACTGCTCTAAGCTGAAATTTCCTTCAGTGCACCACAGCACTATGAAGGGATCCATGCTCCATCTCCAAAAAGCAAAACACAGTCAGAACCACACTAATTGGAATACCTGCTAATTCCAGATCCACACAGCACTGATTTTGCTGCAGCACATGCAATTGTGAAGCTATCCTGACCCCCGCCACTTGAATCTCATCTGCACTGGGGTCCAGTTGGGAGTGTGAGCTTACAGTACTACACCATGAAACCTTCACCACTCAGCTATCACCCAGTTGTTTTCTTTTCTTTGAGAAAAGAAGTATCGTCATCACTATTGCAATTTCCAACTCTTTCTGTGACATTAGCAGGAGCAGATTCAGCCTGGCTGCTAGCCAGTAGTGCCTGTATGATGCCAGTGCTGCTTTTCACCCTACAGCTGAGCACCACAAGGACAGAACATGGTCCCAGGGCAGTGACTGCTCATGCTGTGGTACCCGTAGTGGGCAGTAAGACCTATGTGGGCAATAAGGATAACAAAAAGAAAAAGAATAAAAATAAAAAGAAATTGGTTTTCCTCTATGGCCATGGGATTCAAGGCTTGGGCACTAGAGACAAAGCATGAACAGTATGGAAAGATATGGGGGCTCCCGCTCTGTGTGGACATAGGGCTTTTTGATTGTCCTCGTTCACATAACTCCCTCCCCTTACTACATTTGGGAATGTTAATATACCTAATCTAGGGTACTTCGTTTTAGTAGCCCAGAGAATCCAGAAATCTAAAATGTGAATCTGCATTTTTCTATTTTTTTGTGGCATCTCTCTCACATTCTGTTGTCATCTAAGTTTTCTATGCTCTGTTTTCACAACTCATTTTCACCTTCCTACATGAAGGACATCTCTGGCAGGGGACATTTATATTGCAAGTAACCTGAACATTTGAGTTTGCACTTATTACACTGAAATTGGCAGAAGTGGCCTTCTATAGCCCTGAAAACACAATGTACTGTACACAGGACCTACAATCCATTAAACTCCCCAAGTACACTCTCCTGCTATTCTCTATATTCCTGTTTGCCTATAAAACTTGCTTAAACTTCTGTTTTGTTTCTCAGAATAAACTTGAAATGCAAATGAAGGGCTAGAAGAGAGCTGATGTCTGTCTGCACACATTTCAGTGGTGGCTTCAAGGGAAAGAATTGCCCTATTTTAAGACAAGGGAAGACTAAAGTTGCTGAAACTTCCCACCTGCTTTGACTGGGGAACCAGCTTAAATACTAATGTGGCACTACTTTGTATGTTTCTCTTTGAATTGAAAAAAAGAAAAAAGCAAGTAGGTAAAGACCTAAAAGAGACTTGGGTTTGGCAATAAGAAGGGTTTCTGGAGAAAACTAACAATCCAACAACTTACAGTGCATGCTTAATAAAGAGATTTCTTAAGAAAAAGAGAAGTTGCTGTACTCAGGTTGGGCACTTCCCCTGAGGACCCTGAAGGAAACCCTGGCAGATTAAATGCAAACTCATAAAGAAGCTTCAGCAGATGGCACTCCTTCGCCTGAGTCAACACAGGGGCTCAACTATGGATTAGAAGCCAATCTCCCAAGGGGAATTGGTCAAAATTTCTTTGGTAAGATATAGGACTCAATATATACATATATACTATACACAAAAACAAATATATTCAAGTTTAAAATATGCATAAAACTTAAAGAGTCTCGGACCCAACTTGCCTGGAGTCTACCTTTCTCCATATGTCTCAGTGTGACCCACTTCTTTCTAACTCCAGCTATGGTGGTTGGAGTAACAGATGCTATGGGGCCTGGAATGGACCAGGGGAGCAGACAACAGGCTATTGCAATATGAAATTGCCTCTGAATATGAGGAGAATCTGTTCAATCTTCCTATTTGCACAGGACATGACAAATGCAGTTCTTTCCTTGTCCTGCTTGGATGACTTCTGTCTGAAAATATAAAATCATCCTCTTGTTCTACCCAGGAGATGATTGCAAGGTTTAGATAGATAATTTCTGTAGTTGTACAGAATTTGTAAATTCTTTTATGATCTTTAGAACCAAAAGTACAAAATATGTGGTTACTATTAAAATATACAGAAGAAGTAATATATTTAAATCTAGCTAAGTAAGTCCTCATGTCAAAAATATTAATTTACACTGAGTACCCTCAGTATGGTTTTTCCATGTATTTTACTATGCTGATCAATGTTTTCTTAATACTTGCTAAAGCACTTAACAATCCATAAGCATAGTTCACATACCTCTATGCTATATTCCAAATTGGAGATTGAAAGAAAATTGTTAAGTCTAGTGACAAATAATCTGAAGAGGGAAAAGTAAGAAGATCTAGAAAATAAAGAATTGTTGGAACAGATATTAGAATTTTCCATTGCAAATTATCACCACGAACCGGCTGTCTGGGAAACTCTCCAACCTGATGTTGGGTTCTCTTTGATAACGTGGTGTTTCTAAGCAACATTTCTAGTAAGACCGTGCGTATGAGTGGTCAGCCACCACTCTGTAACTTCAAAACATGAATTTCTTTTGTTAGATGCAGATCCAATTTGCTGTTTGGTTTTCATATGAAAAGTACAGCAGGCTTTTTAAGATAGAGTTTAAAAAAAAAAAAAAAGAAGCAGTGCTAAATATTGTAACACATTTCAACATATATAGCAGCATGTTTAATTTATTCAATACTACATTAATGAACCCCTATTTCGTTCTTAAGCTAAACAGATGGATATTCAGGTAGCATGTGTTAAAGTTGTCAAGAAATTATGATCTAATTCCTTTCACATAGCAGCCAAAGGCACTTCTTACATAAGAATGACAGTGATAACAATTAGCTGGTCTCTTCACTCAATATGTTTCCACCACAATCCTAGATTAAATATTTTTCAGGATTTTGATTTACCAAACTACAATTTCTGAAGGTCATTCCTTCCAAGCCTTATATATTTAAAAGATGTGAATTCCAATCCTTCAGAGTCCCATGGACTGCCCATCCAGCTTACATCTATGTACATGCTCAGGTGTAAGGCATATATAATGATTAGGTAATTCTTCATTTAATTTGGAAACTGTTCCTATCTCACCAGAAAATAATTATAGTTCAATACACAGGGTTCATATCACTGATAAATAAAGAACAGGCGTGTGCCTGTGAAACAAGTGATAATCCGTTCTGCAACAGACAGGATTCCTCAAACTGACAGTAGAAGGCAACCAGACCAGTTCTTGGCTGATGGACACTGAACTAGACAGAGTCCTGTAGACTGCTGGCAGGGGTGGTGGTGTGGTAGACCATGGGAGATCACTGCATTTAGTGAAGTTAGGCATCATTTTCTGTGGCTGTACTAGCATCTCAAAGAGAGTGACTTCAGATTGCTGGCAGTGACTGTTGCATTCCACACTCATTGCATTCCACACTCAGGCAGAAAATATTTTAGATTTCTATAAAATCACCCTATCAAAATGAATATATTTTATCAACTCAGATCTGGAATATATGCATCCTACCAGTGCTAATTATAACAAGACATATGGTGAAACAGCATTTCAGATTGAGACAGTTTGGGGAATTTCTCTACTATGATTTCTTCTTGACACTGGAATCTTATGGGCATCTGTCAGGATTTACATTCCAGCAGGAATGTGGCACATTCGGCTCCTTCTGATCCTTTCCTTCCATATTGACATAAAACCCACAGTAGGTGACAGAAAAGTTGCTTGCACCTGGCTCATGGCTAAAAATACTGAGCCATTAAACTTTGATGATCCTTCATTTAAAAGGAGCACACTTGGATAAAAGATGGCAGCTATCCAGGGCAAATGGTTATTTCAAGTCTGATTCCCAGGAAAGATAGTAATTGAACTACAGATTAGTTACCAAGAAACTGATCATCTGATACGTCTTATCTAAAGATCACCTGAGTATAGAAAGGGAGTTAAAGAAGTTATTTCCTCTGAGATTACTTAACAAGAAAGAAAGAGGGAGCAGACACGACTGAGAAAAACTCAGTGGTTTAGACCTGAAACTGGAGAAATGCCCTGGACAACCCAGAAAATTCTGACCCAAGCATAGCAACCATCCAAGGTAAAGAGGAAACTGAAGCAGGAAGCTGAATGTGGAAACCACAGATGTATGCTTCTAATGCTAGCTGAAGGAAGAGGGGACAATTTTTGTTACACGTTTGTTCACCTCAGCTGTTCCATATCTTTGAGAAAAGAAACTGTAAGTTTATGTTGACTATAATATGTTGTTCTGGGAAAAGATTCACATAAAGAAGTAGGGGAGGAGGCAATGGGCTGTAGGAGTCTTCCTTTTCTAAAACAATAATACATAAAAAACGTATCGAAGAAGTCTTCCAGAAAGAGAGTGTAAATCTTAAAGAGGCTAAATTATAAGAAAGCTTAAAACATTTAGATATCTTGTAACTTTACCCAAACACAGGCAGCTTGGAATGCACAAAGAAAACTGAGCTTTATCAAGGCTGTGACACATGCAGTCCTAGAAAAATTAATTCATCTAGCCTGCAGCTATGTGTTCCTTTCTTAGCACACTAGCTCCCCTTGTTATAAGTCACAAGAGTATTTCTGTCACACGCTCTCCTTCTCACAACCATCAGTCTTCATACAGGCCTGAATTTTGACTGCTCTTGTGAATCATGCCTTGGTGCAATACATCTCTAAACATCTAAACATCATTGACCATCTCTAAAGCATCCGTCAGGGACCCAAACAGTCTGTAGACTTCCTGAGTGCAGCTGGAAAACCATCTAGTGCAACTTTTTGCATTTCATGGCCATGTGAAAACATGACCAGGTGGACCACAGGTGCAGGCAGTTTCCCTCCCTTGGTTTGGCTGCAGGCACTGGGGACAGCTCTCACTATAGCATTTTATGCCTTTCTCCACCAGTGCTGGCTAAGGTATTTTTCCTTAGTATGCCTGGGGTGCCCTGTATCTTCATGGAGAAAGACCATTTGGTTCTCCTCTAGAGACTTACTGAAACTATAGAAGATCTGCATAATGCAGTCAACATGCCTACCTTTCAGCATTCAGCATAAGCAGAACATAGGTGACAACAGAATTTGAAATCCTGAAGTTAAAAAAAAAAAAAAAAATGTTGATTTAATTATACCCAGTAGGAAGACTACAAACATACAAACAGAGCCCCTGGAAAATACAGGTGGATCTTAAGCAATAAAACTCATGAAAGAAATTCATCTGTAGAAAATTCATTACAAAGACACTGAATGAATTCTCAAATAAAGGAAGTATTCTTAGCAATCAATTTATCTCTGTAAATTAATTTTTAACTTTTTTTTTAGATGATGTTGAATTCCATGAACTGTGGGGACTGCTCACAAATACGTTTGTCATCAAATGTGAAGAGATCTGTGTGACAGGGAATTCCAGGGACTGACCTTGAGAATGACAGCACAGAAATCAAACCAAAGGTCCATCTTGCACAGTGTCTTTAAAGTGCAGCAAAAAGTAGATGGTTAAAGAAAGTGTAAGTGCTAGGAAAACAGTATGATATTTTGTCTATTACATCATTCCAACTTCTAGTGCTGTGTAGATAAGTGATTTCATAAGCCAGATGTTGTAACTTTGTGGTTAGCACTGCTTGATTGATTTTTGCTCAGGTTTTTAACTGGTCGCTACATCTGTGGCTCAGACCATTGGCTCATTTAATTTTCTTCTCTCGTGAGCATTTCCATGCTTTCCACCATGCAGGCCACTACACTTGAAGTAACTTTTGCCTATTACTTCATTTGATTCTTCCTATCTTAAACCTCAGCATTGCTCCAGAAAACCTCTGGGAAAGTAGCATGAAAAGATTAATGAATGTTACTTTCAAATTGTGCATGTGCTCAAAACCTTGATCCAAAATCCCCTTGCTGACTAAGTAAAACCAACATAGATTTAAGTCAAATACACACTATCTCCAATGTGATTTTTTGTGAAAGATTCCAGGAAGTCTGATGGCACTTGAAAACTCATATAAATTATGTTTGAACATTAGATCCTATATGACCAGATTTTGTTCCTGATTTAATAAAAATCATAGTGTTTTCATTGCAAATACAAACAGTTGTTAATTTTACAATGACATTTGGAAATATAATGACACACTGTGCATCAAAATATTTTTTTCACCTAACATGTTTTATGAATATTCACAAAGATTCAGTATATAGCCAGAACAGAATTTAATATTTAGTACCAATAAACATTACGGTCCCTTTTGATAAAATTCACCATTTTCACTAGTCCGTGGTTATTGCCATTCAATACTGTTTAAAGAGCAGCTGAACCGTTGAGGGCCCTGAAGTCATTTTAACATCTTTGGGTGTTTGATAAACTTGTTTCTTGTCACTGAGTCTCTAAATACGAAATCAGGAGATCAGCTTTCTATATCCTGAATGACATCCAAACTTGAAATTCACCAGATGGGTCAGAGTCTTAAAAGACTCACCATCCCATCTTTGAAAATAGGGTGGAAATGATCCATGTCACAACTGATCAGACTGGCAGGACTGCCATTTGTCATTCCCATTCTTCATTTCCTCCAGAAATTCTTTATCACACAGCATAGCATGAAGCTGTTCTTACTGAGAGCTTTTCATTGTCTTTACCAGACAGCTATAGCAGTCTCATCACAAAGCCATTTTTTTGTCTAAATCCTTTGCATTTATACGCCCCAGCATATACATCAACATAGTATCCCACGTAGCAGATCTTTCTGCTTGGTTCCCATAGTTCCTTTTAAGCTCTTATTTCAAGATAGATTGCAGACCTTGATTATCTTTCCCTGCTCACCTCAGTCTTTACCAGGAAGTTTTTCTTCCTCTCTCCAGGACCAGGTAAGAAGTAAGCCTTTCAATGTCTGTAACGGGGAGCTTCTTGAGGAGGCCAACATGCCAGCTGCTCTGCCTTCTGGTTATCCATTCATTCTTCCAGGAAGAAGCCTGCATACACACCCTCCTCTCATTCTCCTGCCCCAAGCCTTTTCTTGCACTTAACTGTTCTGTTGTTCTCCCTTGTTCAGATTTAAAAGGTCTACTCCTTCTTCCTATCGTACTCTCTCAGCTCTCAGATTTTGCCAAAATATCTTCTGATGTCCCTATATGGTCCCCTCATCACTTAACAGACTTTTCCAAAGAACTTCTGCAAGACTATGACCCCTCCTGCCCCTCTTTTTCCAGTTATTAGATTCAACCTTCCTAATCAATTCCAGTTGAGGTGCAAATGCTCTACCACAGGAAATTGCACTTTGGTTTATTTGGTATCCCTGTGACAAACACTCCACTACTTCACAGGATCATACAGGGAGAGTCCTTCCAGGATCAGAACCCTTTACAAAGTCTTGATTTGATTACCTATAATATTTCAATGTGAAGAATCAGATTTTATTTTTAGAATGTTCTTTTAGAACATTTTAAATATATTTTTAAAATGTACTTGTAGAAGTCAGGACCTTCCACCCCAGTGACCAAGAAACGTGTCCTAAACATCTTGTAAGAGATACTTGGAGCACCTTGCTTGCATGGAGTCAAATAGAGCATGGACAAGTAGGGCTCAGCACCTTTGGGCTCTCTTTGCAGTATTGAGGTGGCACAGGCCCTGACAGCACCTTTGCAAATTACATTGATTTTCCTGAATGGCTTTTTCTTTTTTCATTTTTTTTAAATAACTCCATTGCAGGCTTGGGCCTTCAACATGTATAATGTTAAGCATATAAATAGTTTAACTGATGTAAAACAAATTGCCTATATGCCTGCACATGTAATTAAATGCTTTGGTGGATCAGAATGCCAAACAAATTGCTGAATCAAGCAATGAGTGTGTATATAAACAAGACCTTTACAAACTGACATAAACATAGCACTTGCATTTCTTTAAGAATCTGTGTTCAGCCCTGGCCTAAATGCATTGATTTAAGTAGGGAAAGGCTAGCAATTTATTTATTCTTACATCCTACTTTATGGGAAGACAAACTGTTTAGGTAAAAGTCTGTGATGCTAATAGCTACAGACATATTTTCATCAGTTGCTTTACAATCTTATGTGATGATTTACAGTATTGACAATATGCAAAAACTTTAAAAATATTTTTATTTCTATTTTTACAAAGCCTCAGTTGCTTTTATGAAAGATGGTATTTATGTTATTGGCCACTGGAGCCCAGCTAAGAACATTGGAACATTATCCTGCCCTGGCCCTGCAAGTAATGAACTTTTTCCCGTCTAAAATGTTGGTGCTTTGTGGTTTTCTGAAAGGGAGATAGCAGCTAGCTGTGCCTGCTCCCGCTGAACATAATGTCAGGGTTGTCAGCTTGTATCAGATGTTGCAGTGCTAGCCCCCCTGCAGGCATCAGAGAAGAATTAGGGGAGGAACCGTTGCTTATTTTATTTTACCATCATGACTACACCATTGCAAGTAATCTCCAACGTGATAGCTCCACTAATAGTCAGACTATTAGCCACAACTCCATGCACCAGAACAAGTAGCATAGCAGCGATGCTTCTATAACGTCAAAAGTAAACAGGGATTTACACATACTATTTTGATCTTGATCTTGGGTTTTTTTAGTAGTTAAATTACTTCTAATAGTTGCCATGAATTTTGTTAATACTTATAGCACTTTTTTCTTTGCTCCTGCTTCTATTTTGAAATATATCACAAACCATCTTAAATGCCATTAAACTAGTCCTCCCAAAAGCCTCCAAATAGAATTGCTAAAGCTTTAATTTCCTACTTTAATCAGACATTTATTCTGCACTTTAAGAATACTGATCTTCTATTGATTGCAATACACTCACATAACTAGGATTATTTGGGTGGGTTAGGAAAACTGATAAAATTTAGAAGTGACTATTTTTGTAGATGATTTTGGAAATATTCCAACTTATCTCCTGCTCATCTCCTATCTACAAGTGGAGATTCTGTGCACCTCAAACCTGCCAGTGTTAATGAGAATGATCTCTGCAAACATGCTGGATGTAACGGGAAAAGGGAGATGCTCAAGCCTGTTAACATTCTCCTTTGTTTCTGCCCTCTCCAGCTCAAACGTCTTCTAGATGTTTTTCTGCCAGCTTTAGCAGCATTAATGCATTCCAAACTAGAAAAAGTTTCTACTTCAATATCGTACAACTAACTCAATATGTACTAACCTCAAACCCAGGACAGTAGTAATTTGATATTGTAGCAAATTATTGCTACTCCCAGCAAGTTTCCCCGTGAAAGTGCCTGATGTTTCCCCCTCCCTCTCAAACATACCCTCCCACCCTCCATTCAGAATTTGCTTTTAATTGTTCAGGAGAAAAAATTCAGACTGTGAGCCAACAATATATTTCCAGGGGGTACAAGATATTAATAGAGCTACATCGTGGCCCCATATATTGTAATAAACTGTGCTGTAATTTGTTTACCCACCGTAGACAGTAACTAACATTCAGATAAATGGAGTTGGCGCCTGTGAGATTTATGATATACTTCTGTGCTTAGCAATGTTTAATCAGGGAGTTAAAATATTACAGTGTAAAATCCTTTACAAGCATGCACAAACAGAGAACTACCATTAGAGGCTTGGCAGACATACTCGGTGTCAAATAGTACCTCCAGACACTCTCAAAACACAAAGAGGAATATTCAAAGCAGCTACTAACTGACTAGCATTATTTGAGAACCACGTCAGAGCTCATTTTTTTAGGGGGACTTGCTTTTGAAGTGACAGAATGATAGGCAGGGACAAGTGGGCTTGTCTGCAGAGCCCATCAGGCTGAAAGAAGTTGGGGTGGGTGGAAAATGTGGAGGTGGGGGGGACGGGAGGTGAATTTTGGTCAAAAAGGTGGTAGATGCCTGTCACAGAGCTTAGAGTGTTTGGATAAGACAGGCTAGCATGTGGGGGGATCAGCATGAAGCATCACACCTGGAGGAAAAGACAACTAGCTCCAGCCTCAGTGCCATAAGCCTGGCTCCACAAAGTCTAGCCAACATCTGGAATGGATATCAAGAGACACAGTGCAGCCCTGACTGGCGCTCCACTCTACCTTTGTACTTTTCACTGCAAATTGAAAAGCAAAACAGACATCAAGGATATATTTATATAACTGTCTTCAAGCTGCATTTTCTACTCCCATCTGCTGCACATGATAAGTTTCAAGTGTTTTCTAATAAAAAAGGGTTGTTTTTTTTCTTTTACTCCTTGTTCAGTATACAGACTGACCTTTTTTTTTATTCACAGTTTTAAAGGAACAGTAAATATTTTACAGCCAGGGGAAGTGTCAGCACTGCAAGACTTTCTGCTATTGACATTATTTAACCACGCTGGCTATTGAGCCAAATGTGACAGGGCGTGGGTCTGTGCGTGTGCAGATGCCTGCATTTGCCTCAGTGTGCAAACAAGCTCCTTCATGTGCATTTGTATGTGCACATGTGCTTTGGAAATGAACATTTCTAGGAGTTTTTAACTTTATCTTCATACCATGCTCTTGTTACGTTGCTTAGAGCAGAAGGGCAACCCTGGTATGTACAAACAAGAGACCTCGTAGTAAACTGCTCTCCAGGAAGGACATGCCATGTCAAAAAGGTTCTGTTTTTCTTCTCTGATTTCCATCTTCATAGCCGATGAGACCACATCAGCCTTCTTGTCAGGTTGATTAATTATGAGGAAAATAACCAGGATGAGAAATGGTTACATTTGACTATGAAATTGCCTTCAGACGAAAAGGCACCAAACTGGGCCTGGCCATATATGGGTTTTCACAGAGACATAGAGAGCACAAACTCATGCACTCCTCAGCAAAGCCAGCTAAACTCAGATATTACAAAATACATTCTGGACACACGGGCAATGACATGTATGAGTAGCCATGAGAAAGTGCAGTTATCCAAGGCAGTCAAGTTCAACCCATGAGAGACAGTAGGAACCAGAGATACTCATCCAGCCCTAAGAAATATCTCTTCTTTAGTACAGAGCCAAATCCCTATCTACCTCATTTATTGGTATAAATTAGAGACAGCTGTATTAGTTGGAGTTATAGTAGTATAAAATGCTCAGAAAAAGAGCTCTTTTAGTCTGCTGATGAGACGTTTCACCAATACTAGTAACAGGAATAGCAATCCTACAGAAACTGGCTGGAACATCAAGACTGTTGTTTGCTATTACCCTGTTACTCTCATGAGAAAGGAGAATCATACTGGAAAAAGCTCCAGTTTATCTCCACACTGCAAAATACTATTTTCGGCTGGTTTAGTACTGTGAACAGGAGATGGGAACATAAAAGCTGCAATTCTATTATGACTGCATTAATTCACCTTATAAACTTCAAGAACTGTCCAGTCCTTTGAAAATAGATAATATTCACCCATTACAGGGAGAACATGAGGCTTAAATAGTGGTCCTAATTAAGATAATCCTGAATTTTGTTTTGAAAATGTATTGTTGCATTATAGCCATTCATTGAAGCAGAAATATTTTTCTTTTCCTCCATGGGAAACAGCATCTTTTTTTTTTTTCATTAGAGAGTCTTCAAGAAAAAAGATGTTGTCTTTAAAAGAAATTTTATTTCTGTAACAAAATATTTTCAAAAGTCAAAACTAGTGTTTTCACCAACACTTCTTAGATGAAAAATTCCATCATTCCTAATTCACTTTGCATATGCTTCAGCTGTTTCAATTAAAAAATGCATTCTAAAATACTATATTTAGAACACAGGAGGAAGTCATACAGCTGAGACCTCATTTCAAAATTTAAAAAAAAACTAAGATATGTTCTTACCTGAACTTTTCTAAAGTAACATCAAAATCAGTAGAATCTGAAAAGTGGATCATTCCAAAACATCTATTGAAAATGATTCTGTTATAGCTAATGAAATATATTTGCTCTACCTGGTTTTTATTTGCTGGTGTATTAGCAGCAGCAATTATTTTATTACTTTGAATGTTTTTGTGTTTAGTTTTCTGTATTTGTTCACTTAGTTGTTTGGGGTTTTTTAATCAAAAAAGCTTATAACTTCACTGAACCTCCAAGTTTTATTTGGAAAATAGGGTAACATAGGATCTGTGAAGTGAAACTCACAGTCCCAGTAAAGCTGGTGAGAAATCAAAAAAAGGAGAAGCCTATTCTTTGACTGAAACCAGTCACTCCACATGAATCAGGCAAATTTCACAGACAAAAAAAATTGTTTGCTCTCTTAATTTTAAAAATATGTTTTTCCTTTGAAATCTCAAAGGCAAATTTCAGTCATCTCCCCAATGAAATTTTACAGTTTACTACTTCTGAAACTACAGTTACAAGTGAAGTTATCAGGCCAAAAGTAGCATATGACAAAAGAATTGCACATGCTTTTAATATGGGAACTCCACGGAAAGAAACTCCAGGCTTGTGCTTGGGCATAAAGAAGGAAATGCTTTTTCACAGCAGTAGTTGGGATGTGTTTTGTCATGCATATCCATTCAAAATGAAAGCTCTGTGAGTTTGCTATCTGGAGATTAAGACATTTCTGATTGCCTTTTAACAGAAGGGATCATAGATCAAAGGAAAAGCAGTCAGGTGGGTCAGAGGGAAACACCCTTACATGTTTACAGATAAACACAAGATAGCTGTAAAACTGACAATCTAATGTTTTCACAAGAGTGAGAAGGAAATAGAATTTAACAAATCTAAAGGAACAGAAGTATATTTCTAAATTTTACAAGTTCTGAGTTTGTTTATTAATAAAAGTTTCTGTGGTGATTTAGAGTATGTTCAATATCATGTCTCTATCATATATGAGGTTTTGTATTGTCTCATTCATTAAATTCAAGTATAAGGAGTTGTTCTCTATGGAAGGTCTAAAGAAACCAAAAAGTCATCTCTATATACTTTGTAATGACTTTGTAGTGATGGTCTGCAGCAGAGCATGCTATCAGGTCATCACATACCACACAGAAAGTAATGAAATTAGCACACTGTAGAGTTAGATATCCCATGCTGAAAGACCCTGTCTTCAAATTCAGAATCAAGATTACATTAAACTCCTAAAATATGCTGAGTGAGGTTCAGTTTCTGAGCTTGTTCCTCCCTCGCATTTTGTATGGTATATTTTTCAAACTGGGAACCTGCTCATTCTCTCTGCTACCAGTATCTGCCTGATAAAGTAGAACCGAAAACACTATGTTGTACTGGAAGTTGAAGAAGTTTGAAGTTCGAAACAATTGCTTGCTACAAAAAAAAAAAAAAAAAAGGAAGGCATATCCTATGAAATATATGAACTTGAAACAGGGATACAGAACTAGTTGTTGCCAATAACTTTAACTTCATTTATCTATATTTGGCAAAAATTGTGCTGCAGCTGGAGATGAAATGCTGAGCTAAATAACTGCAGCGACGTGAGCTCCAAAACAGCAATTACTAAGCTGTGCTGCCTTGTGTAAGATTTTACTCTTATTTATTGTATTTAAAGAAACTCTCTATCTATGTACAGTACAACAAGAACTGCCTGATCAAATAATGCCTGATTGCAAGGCATCTCAGCTCCACTGTCAATATAGTTCAGTGTTAGCAAGGCAAATGTGTTATTCATAAAGCCAGATTAAAGTGCTGTATATGGTAGTTTTATCATTCTACATACCTTTTTATTGTCTCTAATTACAAGGAGTAACTCATATTAAATCCAAACTTGGCTTGTCACAAACAGTGATTGTATTTTTTGTTACTATTAGAAAAGCTAATAGTTTAAAAAGGCTGAATTAAAGAAGAACACAATCCCTTTCTTCATGGTTACAAGAACAACAAAAAAATATTAATAAAGTTGTTGGAGAAACTGCTCATCAATGTGTTTTCTATCATCTGTCTTTTTAAGAAAGAGGACAAGAAAGTTGGGAGGGAGTTCCAGAGTAATCTCCCTCTTCCAATTGGATGTTTTTGTTCTTAAGTGTGAAGCCCAAATAGTTGTAATTATAGGTGTTCTCTAATACTATCTAACCCCACACATGTCTACTATTACAGTGGAGTCTCACAGTGGCCTCTGTCTAAAGCAGTTTATCTAGGGAAACATTGATATTTCTGAGAAAGAAAAGGAGAAAGCGAAGTGACATATGAGTATTCTGCTAGTTGTCCTAGAAAATGGATGCTGACACAATAAATCTAGTTCATTTCCAAAAAATAATGTGACTGAAATAATATCACGGTGCCAGAAAAGCTGATTAATTGTCTGGATTCCAAAAGTGACATAATGTTTCCAAGATGACATAGTAGTTAGTATTAGTAGTATCCAGTACCAAAAAACAGAGGATTTTGTCCTTATGGGCCATATTTCTAACTCTCTTTCTCTTCGCTTCTACAGCCATAAATCCTGATGGAGTCTTCCTTCTTTCCATTTCTTGGCCATTCATGAGCTTTTTAACCCTAACAAGCATAAGCTCATTCATTATCTCAGTCATTTTCTAGATGTGGTCAGCAGCATATCTTTGGATCTTACTGCCTTTCAGCAGCTGGTTCCCAAACATTTGGGACTGGTGGATCGTTGCTGTCCTTCAAATTAATCAAAATTACTCTGCATTCTTATAATCTAACTTCCACTTGAAGGTAATGCTATGAATAATTCTTAACACAGTTCCAGATTTCATCCACAGATCATCTCCCATGCCTTCATTGACTGACCACAAGACATTGCTGAATAGAAGTCTACTTGTATCTACTTGTACACAGAACTAGTGACATTTGTTCCTCATCATCTACGTCATGGAAACTGCTATGTCAGAGGAAGCAGCTACCTAGATAATAATAGGTCATATTGCTTAATTTCTCATCAACTTCATCTAAGGTGAATCAATGTTAGATGTCCTTGTGCTTAGGGAGCACCAAGCTGTCTGTTTACATGTCCTTGGATGCTTTTGCATTTATTTCCAGATATTGAAATATCCTGATAAAGGTAAGAGATGGAGGTTTGCCTCTTTCATCTCCTCTTAAATTCTGAGCCTGCCTTGTTTAATTGAATAAATCTCAGTCTGGCATTATGCACAAGATACATCTTTTGCTCTAATTTTGTGATTCCAGTCTAGACGTTGTGATTCCATCCTCTGGAAAGGAAAGCAAAGCAAAGCAAAGCAAGCCAAGGAAAGGAATACAAGTCCTGTATGCTTGCTGCAAGTGTGCTGATGCCTAAAAAGGCTGATGAGGGATAGGTAAGTCCAGTTGCAAAAAGCACGGTGGAAAGTCTCCTTAGGTGGTACTGCTGAGACACGGTTCTTTCTGTGTTGTCTTTTCTCCTCGAGACTGATTCTACGTGCATTCTCAAAGGAGGCAGCAGCATTATGGATGGTGTGTCTCCATGTCTCTCAATTGGAGGCCAGAGTGGACCACTGATGACAGTCAATATGACCAACACTGAGATGTTGTTTCAGGGAGTCCTTGTATCTCCTCTTTGGGGCTCCTCTGTTGCAGCAGCCAGTGGCAAGTTCGACATAGAGCACAATCTCAGGGAGGTGATGATCCTCCATCCTGGAGACGTGCCCTGCCTAGCACAGCTGCGTCCTCAGCAGCATGGCCTCAATACTGGTGACCCCTGCCTGTTCAAGGACAGTAACATTAGACATGTAGTCAGTCCAGTGGATGTCTAGTATTGTACGGAGGCAGCGCTGATGGAAGCGTTCGAGGAGTTGCAGGTGGTGGCAGTAGATGATCCATGATTCAGTCCTATATAAAAGATAAGACCATATAATGGCTCTGTAATGTAATGTAGTGCAGAAATACATCAATGTTAACCTACATCATCTACAAGCTGCAGTTGTTCCCATAGTACTTGTTAGCATAGGAGACATTTCAGAATGGAAATGAGGCATTGAAAAGCACATGCATCTAGCAGCCACTTACCTCCCTAGACCAGCTCTATTGAACTAACTGAGAAGCTAATGATCTCACCTTCTGAGATTCCAGTTTGGGCAGGTCAGTGATTAGCTGCTCTTCACAGCTAGGTCCTTGCACACTGAATGACATGTAAACTACATTGTAGTTTACTCTTCCTTTGCAGAGTCACTAAGAGATGGCAGATTTAAACTTTCCAACAGCCATCATTTTACAGTCAGTAAACCAAATAAGCCGAAGCATTTTAATATCAGTACTAATGCTTTTAAAGTACAGGCCCTGATTTCTGTTTTCCGTTTTTACATGAGAAGGCTCATACTTACATCGACTTCCTGCTAAAAGAGAAAGACTGCACACACACTTCCAGGATAATCTAGCTTGTGCCAGAGGCTGCAAGAGATTAATTGACTGGAAGTTAAGGATGTTGACACTCTGACACATGGCTCTCCGCTTCTACTTTAACATCTTACAGCTATCACACATGTTGAATGTTGTTTGGGCTGTGGTGCTTCAACATAACATGAAGCAGGAACTACAGCAACATATAATTTACAATGGAGATTCTAAGTTTTGCTTTCACATATAGTACACATATAGAATTCTTCCTTTTAAAGTAAAGCTTCCTTGTATATTCATCACACACCACTAATCACGACCGCTTAGGCATCTTAAAGAAAATTATGTACTATATGTATCAGAAAAACCGACAGGGCAAAAGACTGAAATTGAGCACATCTGTACAAATTCTGTGAAGAAACTGCAGGACTGTCATACAAACAATAATAATGGCAGTCAAATTTATTTTTTAAAAGTGGAATCACTCCCCTGCCATTTACAACAATTTAATATTTACACATCTCTGCAATTCTTCTAACCACTCTTTTTGAGTTGTTCCAAGGCCTAGATTGTGGTTCTATCCCTTTGGAAAGATCAACAACTAGTCAATCACACGACAAAATAACAGCCTGACTAACTCCTTGTGTTCATCAGGATAATAGTGATGCCGTAAGAGCCTCAGATAAAAAATTGAGAAACGCAGAGTGAAGGGGAGAAGCAGCTTTACTGGTCAAAGGCCGATGATCCAAAGAGGAAAATCATAACAATCTTCCCATTCTCATAACATTCTGAGCACCCCTCTCCCATTCTATCCAACTAAAGTCTCTCTTATTTCTATGTTACCCCAACATCCAAGAGAATTGTCCCTTATTACTTAACCCCACCTATGTCCAGCCCCTCGTAGGCCTGGAAGCCTAGCTCTATGTATTGTCTTGTACCCCACTTACCTACACACAAGAATGGACACACACAGGAACACAGGCTCTTCTGGCCCTTAATATTCCAAGTTATCCAGCTACCTAGCAAAAGTGAATTCTCTAAAATATTAAGCATGCCCCTTAAGGCATCAATAGCACTGAGGAATCTTTTCCTTGCTAACAAGGTTACATTCCATTCAAGGAAGATTCACATGCATACAGATCTTTGATTGCACTTACTCTTTGCATTGAGATCTAATCTCCATTACCCAGTTAGACATTACCCTTTTAGATACTATATTCCATTCATTGTTATTAAATAGAAAAGACTATGGTGTTGAAAATTGTGTTAATGTATGTAATGGAATAATTTTTTATTTTCTCCAAATTCTTGATACATATTGGCTGCTCTTTGCTTGCTATACTGTTTTCCTCCTTTAGGCTACAGTGTCATATGTTCTGTTCCCAGTTCCTCTGCAGCAGACAGGACATAAAAGTCTGTGTCATCTCCACAGCTAGTCAGATAGAAACACAGGAAATTATTAAGTCTTCTAAAATAGGAAGCTTCTTCTGGATCAGAAAGTATTTCACCTGAAGCCATGTGGCAAGACAAAGGCAGCCCACAGTTTGTCCCAATCCTGCCTCAAGTAGACACTATCCTTGGCCTTCATAGAGACATGCAGCTTCAATCACATGGAATGCTGACATCCTATTTTCCTAAAATACCCACAGTGCAGGTAAATTACTGTCACAGCAGTAAGGCAATTCCCATCTCTACTCAGTTCTAATATGCCTCTGCCTCATGTTCCTTTTGACTCTTTATGCTGATTTCAAGACTATAATTCTTTCATTTTTGTGCCAGCTGAGGGCCAGGCTCATCAGTCTCTAAGCTCATGGTGTTTCATCTCTGTGAAGCTCATGTTCATTTTTGTTTATAGCACAGATTTCACTTTCACCTGTTAAATGAATAACTTAGCTCCATACATGGGAACATCCTGCATACTTCAATCATATAATCACGCACAATGTATTGCTGTCATTCTAGCACGGCTATTCCAAGCACCTACTCAGACACAAGACAGTGATTAACCTCATATTGAAGCTAAAGTATCCTTTACAAGGATTATTGAAAGCTTGTAACTTCTAATCATTTAAAAGGCATAAAAAAATCATATTTGGAACCATGTGGTTTCTTACAAGGAAATAACTGAGTGGCTTATATTGTTTGAAGGCAAACACTTTCTGAAGGGAAACTATTGTCCTAAAATTTCCAAATAAGAAAAAAAAAACATGAAGAACAATTTATGAGGCTTTCAGTAGACTCAAGTCCCTCAGTTTTTATTTGGTTGGTTGACCTGTTGGGATTATTTGGTTATTATGGAGATAGTTTCTTTCCTTATAGAGTGCAATATTGTTAATAACAAAGGATATACTGTTCATAGGGAATCTGGCCTGAATATCATTCAACTAACTTTAGCTATAAGAAATAAAACTTACCTTGTTATTAAATCCATATTCTACCACAAATACTTTGTTAGTAAGAAAACACTCTTCTTCATATGGCAGACAGGAACTGAGGAGAGGAAATGGTGAGGGATAATAAGAGTGGAATCTCATTTATTCTAAAACATTGCATAAAACTCAGTTTGTAATTTCCCTCTGCCATGTTGAACTATTTTCCTTGAAATTCCCAAGAGCAGCCAGGTGAATCAGGAAAGCATGAGAGTTTGGATTAAATACATTAACTTTCCTACACTTCTACTCAGGTGAGGAGGAAGGGTTCCAAAAAACCAGCTAATTTAACTGAATTTTTTGGAGGAAAAGAAGAAAAAAAATGGAGATGGTGCTTTTTGATTTACAAGTTAGCAACTTTTACCATGGAGAATACTGCAGTTATGGGTCTCTCAGAATGGCTGAGATTATTTGATAAAGATTCATTAGAGAAAGAGAAAAACAGAAAGTAAAGGAAAGAAGATCTTAGATAGATCAGCATGTTCCACTGAAGCCAACAGAGCCAAGGATGCAGCTTAGGGTGCAAAGTTTCCAAATTTTTATTTTCGTATCTTTCCATATGTTACCTTCTAAAGCAGCCACTACTAGCAACTTGATAGGTGGTTTGGGCTAATTCCATGACAAATCAAGATCAGGTGAAAAAATACACAGCATTTGCGAGAAAGTATAATTTCAGTAATCCTGCAATTTCTGGATTTGCACTGAACATGTGCAATAAGGGTTTGAGAGCTAGATGCTGATAATGCTGCTATCTGTAACCCTGGCTACTTATTCTTCTGCGGTAATTACATATCTGCCCAGACACATGAGTCTGGTTCCATTCTGTCCTTCACTAAACACAATTTTAACCCAAACCGCTTTTCTACAGAGTGCCCTAGACATTAAACTAGGCATTCAGACTATTCAGCCACTCTTTACTGTTATTTTAGTATTTCTTGAGCTGATAAGAAAATAGTCCAGTAGCCTAATGGCTACTGAGCTGTAGACTACCTTGGGGTCAGGTGCTGTTCTGAATCAGTTATAAAATAGCATGAATGTTGTGTTAAAATCTTTTTTCCAGCAAATGTCTTAACAAAAGACTGACAATCAACCTAAGAACTAACCTCCTCAATCTGTTTCTGGTGGTGTCTTATATTAGCTGGTTATTCATCAATCCAGTGAGTAAATCACAGTTTAGCCCAATGTTTAGGCCATTGCTTTAAGAAACGTGAAAGTGGCTTCTCATCCTCTTCCTCTGATAATTCATGCAATTGAAACAGTAGCGATTTTCGGAGCATTTTTACCAGGATATCTTAACTAGATGGTTCATATTTTCTATTATGAGTAAGACACCAGGATTCAGTCTTTATGAAGAGAAAAGGGGAACTGTCTCCCACACTGAATAAATGATGAATACTCAAGACAGACAAAGCATGGGAAAAGGAAGAGGAAGAGAGGTAAAAAGGAGATAATGATGGAAAGTGACCCTGTCTCAGGTCAAATGGACCCGAGTGGAAGTAAAATTCAAACTCTTGGCAGCCAGAACACAGAGTCAGTTACTAGACACCCTTGCAAGCCCTCACTTTGCTGCTAGTTTTGCTAGTTTTGACATCCTCATCAAGCCACTTCATGTCACCTGGCTTTAGAGCCCAAACATGAGTTGACAAAGTGTCCCTCCATTTCTGGAGACATTTCCTCCTCTTAATCTGGGATAGGTTTTAAGATGGTTGAGGTGAAATATCCTTCCAGAGTGCATAGTGTTTGAGTATAATAGGGGCCTATGGTGCTGAGACTGAACTGGGATGACTGTGTTTCTGATGTCTGAACCACACAAGAGGAACCTGTATTATCCAGCTGCCTTGTCCAAGCGCGACACCTGTTTGCCCTACAAAAACATCAAGATAGTTACTGCAAAATCTTCAGAAAATGTATTAAGTACACATTATTTTCACCAGCTTTGCAGACACATTCAAATTCATTTATAGGCTTAAGAAACCCGTCCTAAACGTTACCGAAGTTTGAGTTAACAATGGAGCTAAGCTCTAACAACACAGTAATCATCACTAACAGCTGGCTTTTTTAATGACATCCAAGACAAAGAATAGGAAATGTTTCCGTGATGCTGACCGAAAGATGTGCCATCTCTTCATGAATAAGTGAAGGGGAAAAGCACTCTACAACAGAGTATGCTTACCAGCTGGAAGAGGGGGAGAGAAAGCAGGCAGGTGCAAGATAGCCATTTTGGGTCTCTAGCCATTTTTTTCTATATTCAATAGGACCAACAGTGGAACAGCTTTCTGTGAAAAGAGATGAATCTAGATTTAGTCCAGAAGTGACTAGGCAATTAAAAGGGACAGTATCCAAACTCATGTGTTTTTAAGGATTAGGCCCATCACACACTCACACACGCACACATACACACGCACACACACTGTTTTGCAATATTGTTCTCTGCAATAAAAACTGAGATTGTTTTGTGAACAGGATGCCAGCTGCTTCCTGTTCATGCTACTAATACATAACACTGCCATTGTATCACATCAAGGGATCCTCACTCTGATCATCAGCCAGCAGAACAAATGCACTATATTAAGTAAAGCCTCATAATAGGCTACAGAATGAATTGGTGTAATTCAGCCCAGTCACACTGACTTGAGCAACATTTTACCCCTGCTTAGGACCTCTTAATCTGCACTGAAATTTATCTTTCACATGATTAACTAATATGTTTTACACTTATACACAGGAAATGCAGTTCTATAGGTTATGCATATAGGGCATGCTATGGGTGCCATAATTAGTCACACTTACAGGTTATGAGCTCTCAGGTGCACTTGCAATAAAAAGGTACACAAACAGCAGAGAGCTCTCTGTAGCCTTAGCTGAGTCTTTCCTTTGCCACAAAGAAGCTGTCTCTGACCTTCTGTAACTCTTGCTGTGAGCATCCTCTTCCCTCCCAAGAGCCGATCTTCCCCAACAAGCCACTGCCTCATTCCATGTAACTCAAAACTGCTGTTACCATGGTTAATATTTCTGACTTGATTGGCACCACTAGTAATTGAACTGCAGTCTCTTGAGTGCAGCAAGCTTTATTCATTAGTCCCTATTGTGTTAGGACACTGCATCAACCCACATTATTTTTCTGTTAAGGGGAAAAAAATCAGCTGTGAATACAAAGTTTTGTTGCCACACAAGATCATGCAGTTTTGCCCGCAGATTAATTTTATGAAATTAAATAACATATAGCACATAAATTTTATTTATATCAAGACCAGTGCAGTGGGATATAGCACCTTCATTTTGACTGCATAATGTTACATACATCTAAAACCCAAAATAGGTTAGTATCAGCTTTATAAGAAGAGTTTCAGCTTCAACACTATATTAGCAAAACATTTGCAGTCTTCTATTTTCTCCCACTTTAGGAAGAAATATACTTTACATGAAGTTGCTAATTCGAGTCTATATGTGACAGAATGCTATATAAGCAATGAAAAGAATAATATACCATAAGACTTCCTGTTTAAGGAGCATGACAGATAAACTTTGTACTGCAGCTTCCAATTATCTATTTAGACCAAGACCATACATATTTTATACCTCTTAGTGGATTTTACAGATGACAGTATATATAAGTAAATTAGAAGAATTAGAAATTGCTTCCTAAATCTTGACAATTTTCAGCTGACAGGTTTAATAGAAGTAGTCAAAATATGAAAAATAGTATTCTAATCCCATGAAAACTTTCACAAATTAGTAACTTCTATCATCAAGGAGAAAGCCATACCGATAAGTTGTTTCATAGTGATCTTTGTGTTCCTCCTACTGCATTTTACTGTAATAAATGCCCTCCTGGTTTCATCTTTGCAAAAGTTTTCATGCTTTGTCTGTTTTATTCCTGTTTCCTTTCTCCCTTAGGTCCATTAGAGTGATCTGAGAAATATTCACCTTGAAAATCCTTTCCCATGGGGAAAAGGGCAAAAAAAAATAAAAAAAAAAAAAAGAAGAGAAGAAGAGAAAGATAGGTGCTAAAGGAAAAAATTCACTTTATTCCATCAGCCTGCCTTGGCATTGTGAGATGGATCTTGGAAGATGAGGAGTTCACAAGGCTTCAGGAATGTGAGTTTGAGAAAGGTGGATGCAAGGAAGAGCAAGAGACACTGTCAGATGCTGAGAGCAGACAACCTGCTTCCTATTGTAGCTTGCTCTAGCAGAGATGCACTCATACAAGACAACAGTGCAAAAGAGCAGTACTGCAAGACTTACATTCCCAAGGTCACAGGATGGATGCTCTCAGCTCTGTTTAAGAGTGGAAAGTACTTGTCACATCAGAAAAATCTAGTTGTGTCCTATTTTATACAAATGACTATAGAAGCACACAAAATTGGTGGCACTATATATTTAGATCCTCTTTCATAGCATATAAATAATAACACTTATCTTTCCTTTTATCTTTGTCAAGCTTGTTTTGTATTTGCAAGGTACTTAGTTGATAAGAGTAGCAGTTGCCAAAGGAAAATCCATGGCACTGTGAAAATTCCTAATCTGATGTATGTCTGCTGCTGGGACTGCATATGAAGAGCACTGAGAGCAACAAACCCAAACTGACAGTGGAACGCAGTATGAACTGAATCTGCTTCGCTCAGAGCGAGTGATTCTATGATGCTTAATATGCTGGTTGAGCCAACTTAGCAAGGTTCTGAGGACACACACTATCCCCCTGCTTTCCCCCTGTCACATTTAGATTAGATTGTCCTATAGATTTAAAGTCATTAGAGGGAGAACTGGACAGCAGAAAATAACAAATACTCATTTCTTAAGAAAAAAAGGTGTAAAGTAATCATCTGTCTCATCCATGTTATTTGATAAACAATGTAGGCACCCTTTGGAAAATCATTATATGTGGTAAAGTAATAGTTCTCACAGTACATGTGCCAATGGATACACATGTAGCACCAGATTAAGGCCTATGGCTGGCAGGACACTCATGCATTCATGTACCTGATTAACTCATTTCCCAACTGTAATTTGTTCTAAATGTAATCTTCCCTTAGTTTTGCTTTGGATGGGCTTAATCCATACAGCTACATGTCATCTTATATTCTATATTTTAAGGCTAAACTGATAACAAGGTGCACCAGCCCGCACTCAGTACAATAGCCATGTGCTTCCAGGGCATGGACACACACACTCATGTACTTCCTGAGTTCTTTCATTCTCCTTGTGTGAATTAGGAAAAGCATTGCCTGCGGGCTGAAGGAGGTGATCCTGCCCCCTCTACTCGGACCTAGTGAGGCCACATCTGGAGTTCTGTGTCCAGTTCTGGGCTCCTCAGTATAAGAGAGACGTGGAGCTCCTGAAGCAGGTCCGGCAAAGATCTGCAAAGATGATTAGAGGACTGGAGCATAAGAGAGATTGGCCTATTCAGACTTGAGAAGAGACAACTGATCAATTAATGTCTAAAAGTATCTGAAGGGAGGGTGTCACAACAATGAAGACAGGCTCTTCTCGGTGGTGCAAAGCAATAGGATAAGAGGCAATGGGCAGAAACTGATGCACAGAAAGTTCCACCTGAATATGTGGAAAAACTTCTCCAGTGAAGTGACCATGCACTGGGACAGATTGCCCATAGATGCTGTGGAGTCTCTCTCACTGGAGATATTCAAGAACAGTGTGTACTCAATTCTGTGCAATGTGCTCTAGGATGACCCTGCTTGAACAGTGAGGTTGGACCAGATGACCCACTGTGGTCCCTTCCACCTTACTCATTCTGTGATTTCTGAGATTTCTGCCCTTTCTTTCACAGCCTCACCATCATATGGTGTTCGTAGTATTAAGTGGCCCTACAAGTGGTGAGCTCTGGCATGCATTAACTATGCACCCTTCATTTCACAATTTATCAGTCCTTTTCAAGCTCCTGCTGGGACCAATGCAAGCAGGATTCATGTATGAGCAGACTGGTTATTTTCATGCCCATCAGCTTTTCATTTCAGTTGGACAATATGCCTGCTACATAAATAATCATGGTTTAATAATAGAGTTAAATTCTATTCCTCTGTTTGACATACTGAACTAACTGCAAATATTCTTGTCTCAGCTTTTTAAAGCAGTTTGTAAACAGCACAAAAAACAGATATGACTCAGAAAGGACACTCTCATGTAAATATAAAAAGTAGTATTTCAAAATACAGTGTTAAGTCTCAGTAATTAACACAGATTTGAAATTTCCACTTTGATGGCAACAACCCTGACATGACAAATATTACTGTGCAAATTTGTATAAAATTGAGTACATTACAGGATCGCAAAATCATAGTCGCACTATAATAACAGCAGTGGACTTTTCCCCTTAAGCACAGTATGTACACATAGACTTTTCTAAAGTGCCTGAGGAATGTAGGTGCATAAGCCCTGCTGAAGGTCAGTGGGATTTCCATGGGCTATATCCCTAAGGCATGTTGGAATCTGTCCTTTGCAATTATTAATTCAGGTATAATACACAGTTATTCACTTCTATATTTTAATGTTCACCTTGGATAGAACAACAGGCTGCGTTTGGACTGATCCTGAGTCACACCTGCCTACATACCTTTCCAGTGAGGCAACACGTGTTGGTTCAGTCACCTCTAATGGGAGAGAGAGCGTCTAAGCTTGGCTGTGGCAGTTTATTTTTTATTGTTTTTGCTTCTATACTCTTGGGCTTTTTTCTTTTTGTTTAGTGTCTCCAGTACTCAAGCTAATTTTTCTCATGTGTATTTTGATACAGTGTTTTTCTTCTTGGCCACATATTCTTTCCTCTCTACATCACCAGGCTGTATTTATGATGATGATAATGACAGCATTTTAATGCCTTGTTTTCTGACAAGATTGATGCAAAATTAAAAGTGTTAGCCAAACACTAGAAAAGTTTTTGGAGTTAGAGCTGTACTGCACAATCCTATACCCCCTATAACCCTCCACCCATATCCATTAAGATTTACTCTCCTTCACATTCCCAAACACATAAGTGGGATGCTATCCTGGACAATCTTGCAGAACCCACTATCAGCAGCACTCATCACATTTGAACAGGCCTATTCATTGCATTATAATATCCTTCAGTGGAGAACAAAATCGTTCATCTAGCACATGAGGCAATACTGTGCCTACATCATGACAAGGGAATGCTCCTGGGGCAAACATCAAGTGCTAGGAAAGAAACACCAGCAAGAGACTGCATATGAGGTCTTCTCCATGTGAGTCCTTGAGAGATGACAGACATGGATACAGCATTGTGCTGCAGATGGACTACACAAAAAAACTGTGCACTGGTCAGCAGCTGCTTGGACACACTGCTTGCTGTTAAGCTTTGGATTCCAGAGTCACTGTTTTAGTCACTCCACAAATGTGAGGAGCAAGTGCAGCAGAGTCCAGAGGGCTGTTCATTGCACTGGTATTGAACAGGCTTTGAAATTGTGGTTTTTGAGTATTCAAACAAAAAATAAAAATAAAAGCCATTTTAGTAAAATATGATCTTAATATTTGGACACAGACCCCCAGAGATATTAGCCACATGAGGATCGAAGACTCAGTGTTCAGCTCCTTCACCACTGGAAAGCAGTAAGATTTAATTATTTTATGTCTGGAAGATACATACCAGTCCCTATAGGAAACTGCAAGTAGTATTGCAAAAGATTAGCCTTATTTGGTTTTGTTTTCTTTTACACAGGGTAATATAGCTCCTGAATCATTATTAACAATTATTTATGTTACATTAATGTCTTAAGAAACCCTCCAGAACAAATACTAAAAAGGATAAAACTCGGACAACAGCTCCAGCAGAACAAGGGGGATTTTGTTTTCCCTGAACCCAGAGCCTCTTGCACCTGCACTGGGGTTGCTCCCTAAACTGCATGATGCCACCCATGTGTGTGTGCTACATGGGGTTCTGCTGAGCAAGTGTTGCTACCATCCTTTCTTCTGCTATGGAAACTCAGTCACCCCTCAGCTCCATAACTCCCTAAGAGATCTGTCAAGGAAAATAAAAAAAGCCTAGCATGCACTCAGCTATGATAGTCAATCTAAATAATTCCCTAGCTTTGGTATCAGGCACCATACAGCTCCCACTCACCTCAGTAGGAGTGAACTGGCCCTGTGCATTTTCCAATTTATCAACATGATACATGAAGTCTGTCTGGAAGATAAACAAGGGGACATATTGTGGTGGCATATGAACTCTTTTCAAGTTGTGCATCCTAGGAGATAGATTACATGATGAGTATTTGCAGTATGCCTTTTCCAGCTTATGCTTCTGAGCTGAACTGTGATGTCCTTTCTGAGGACAAAGCTGTATTTTATCCCACAGATAAAGCCGGCTTCACTTTCAGGAGGAGTCTCTCAGAATTCAGTTGCTCAGGTACTTGATGAGTGCCTAATGAGAAGAAATTTATAATCCTTTACCTGATGAGATATTGTGCTGTCTTTCTGCTTGGGAAGAGGTAAAGTAATACACATCTATTCAGAGAAAGGAAAAGGAGAAAAGGAGAAAAAGAAAAGGAAAAGGAAAAGGAAAAGGAAAAGGAAAAGGAAAAGGAAAAGGAAAAGGAAAAGGAAAAGGAAAAGGAAAAGGAAAAGGAAAAGGAAAAGGAAAAGGAGCAAGCCACACAGTGTAAAACTGTCTCAGTCTCTGTCTGCCTCCTAGCAAAGGTGTTTGGAATGGCAAATCTACTTCTTTCTGTGCTTCCCCTCTAATTCATCATCACTTGAGAGATAAGAAAGAACAGACAACACACAGTAATTTTTAAAAGGCATTAGGAGTAATATTGTGACAAACAAGTCAGCAGCATTTCAACACCTCCAAACACAGAATGGCAGAAGTCTGTCTGTCAAAGTACAGCTACAGAACAATTTCTGGACTTACCATCCCCAGTGTAAAGTACAATGGTGGGAAATCTCCAGGAGCACAAAAGACACATTAAGACAGACTCCCTTCTCCCAGCTGAATTGAGGTGTGGACCTTTTCACTCCTTATGCTTTTGAAAATTCCCTCTCCAAATGTGGCAAATATTACAGTTATTATGAAATCAGCCTATACCTGGACCAAAGTATTGCTGAAAACAGTTTATCTGATGTAGTAATCCTTTAATAGTATCTTTTCAAAATGTCTGTTGTCTTGTTGTCACTGATATGTTTTCATATGCTCAAAACTCATTATAAACATTGGTGTTAAGCCTGTGTTACCTGGCTGGAGAAAACAGGTTAGAATGAGAGTTTTAAGAGATACAGTCATAGAAAATAGCCCCTTTTAAAACAAATATATTAATATATGGGGAACAAATATATATACAAATCAGATAGCTATACCAACAAAGAGGTTGGCAGTGGATATACACTTAGATTATGTCGAAGTATGATTTCAAATGCTAGGTGCCTTTAAATCAGCTAAAAATCCAGCTTTTTTTCCTTCACGTCACTTACTCTAAGGCTACACTGAGTTTGTATCTTACCTGGTCAGTCCTGGGAACAGGCAAAAGCCCATGTTCTGAGACCCTCAAATCTTATCGATGCTGCCATCAGGCTGCCTGTAACTCCTCTGCATCCCTGCTCCCCTATTCCTGGGGCCTCTCCAAGTAGGACCTTTGGGTTGGTGGCTAAGAGTCACTCAGACAATGGTCTAGCTGAATCCTATCACCTGGCACAGAGCATGCAGGCCTTTCCATGTGGAATATCCTTGTGCCCTGAAGTATACAGTTCAGCCCCTTTACAGCCTAGCTTCTCAACAGTAGCCCCTGGGTTACCCCAGTACTACCAGGTAGGTAACTGAGTTTAGCTCTACAGGGCTTCAAGGAAAAAGTAAAATGGATTGGTAATGACCTATCTCTGCTCCAGCTGCATCTATGTTATGCTACAGCTAAGCAAACATGAGCAAACTAGAGATCTTTTTTAGACTAAAGATCTTTTTTTTAGGCTCGGAAGTCAAGTGGCATAGCCCAAGCCGCATTCATAGATTGTCAAGATCTAGGATGGTCATATCTTAACTGCTTTTTAGGGATAATTCTTGTTATATGTTCTGTTCCCATCCATCTCCAGCTGAGATGATAAGTAGATTAAATCCATTACAGGGACCTTGCTGAGAGTTTATGTATGGACAAGAACATACCAATGCTTGAGCACAAATTGCTAACCCAGGTTAGATGTAGCTTTTGTGTCCTCAACTGCCCAGAGAGAGATGAACCCAAGATAGCCGCTATTGTCCTGGGCTGCCAATACAAAGTGCTCTACTCAACATTCTAGGAGCAAGAACTCAGATCCGGTTCATGGGCCTAAACACACCTTCACATGGTGCTCAGAAAAGTCTGGCTGTCATTTAACACTGTGATCAGTAAAGCAAGAGTTGAAGAGTGGTTTGAACCAGGACTAAGTAAGTTGTTGTATTTTAAAGTCTGTATAAAGATACTCCTAAAGCATCAAAAGTAATGGGCTCTCCACATAATGGCAATAGACTTTAGAGCAGCCTAAAACATTAATGAAACAGAAGGCACAGTGACACTTTGATACTTGGCTTCCATGTAGCCTTTTAAATCAGCCTCCTCAAAGTCTGAATACACTCCTCTCTGCACAGAACCACAATACCCACAAAAAGGAATATGCAATGCAATTTGGAGCAATAATATTAGGTTGGAGAATTTTCTCTTACAGACACAATCAGCAGCAGTTTTGTGTATCTTTCTACCTACATGAACAAATAATTACCAGACTACAGCATTCTGCAGTAATGACCATTAACCGCAGTAGCAATATTGCAGGCTCCAGGGCCTTATTGTAATCTTCCTCATTTCAGTGTTAAACTACTCTAACTTCATTAGCTACACTGGAGATACTTCACTTTACACCTACATAATTGAGAGCAGAATCAAGCCTCCACTGCTGTGGAAAATACTGTGTAGTGAAGCACTTTTCAAATAAAATGTAATTAACATGAAATTCTAGATCCATATTGCAATTTGCAGAATGATCACTGTGGGTGCACCGTGACTTCCAACTCCCTCTCTCATCTTAATTTAGTTAGAAATAGGGCTTCTTGTGTAATATTTTCTCCATAGTGGCAAAAAGAGGCATATTTCTCTTTCTTTTCCTATTGTTATTTTTTGCTCTTTATAAATCTTTGTCAACAAAGGATTACTAGCTCACCTGAGAGAGGCTGTTAAAGTCAGATACTTGCCCATAATTAAGGAAACTTGGAGTCCTTGACAGTGAACACCTGGCTTCTCATTACTACCTGAATTTTATACTCCCAAGTGTTAATCTCTCCTCAGGGTTTGCCTTGGAGTTTCGTTCTGGTATTCAATGAAACCATCAGGTTTTCCAGGCACTGACACCTTTGAAATGTTTTCCACATGGGAACCAATATGAAACATGTGTGATTATTACCAATTTCTCTGTGTTGATTTCTATTATGGTAACACCCTGGAAAAATAGTACAGACAGCAGTAATCAAATCTTTCATTGAATGACTTTGTACAGCAGGAAGAGTTTTGTTTAAAAGGACTGACTTGATAGGGTTGGCAAGGGGGAGATTGCTGTGATGAATGGTGTTATCATAATTATAACTTGGTTTAAAGGATTCCAAGAATTTCTTTCACACTTTTTAGCCTTGAGAGTAAGTCCTACCAGCACTTTTTTCCTTTTAGAAACCAGCACTGCTGCCATTCCTCATAGCTCTAGATTAAATACATGGGCTAGCTGGAAGCTGGGAGCATGCTGATCATGAGCTCCCTGCTAACACTACAGGGAAACAGTTCAGGCAGATTACTGCAATTTCCTTTACTTTACTAGGCGCAGAGTTTCATTGACTTCCCAACCTTTACCAGCCTTATGGGCAGGAAAGTTTTCTCATTCCTACAAGATCAAATGAGCTGGGAATTTGTACTTTTACTCCAGTCACCGGAAAACCCAGGTAAAAGGATATCTTTGGGGTTTATCTTCTGTTAACCAGAAGGACTTACTGTCCTGTACCTGAATAATGGTTGTTTAAATCACTCCAGGCCCAAAGCTCTTACTGTCTACCATAAGGCAATAGAGGTAATAAGAAATCAAAATAATCTGAAAGAACAGCAAAGCTGAAAGTTTCCATGGAACTGAAACTTACTTAGAAACATGAAGATGAGTGACTTTTAAACAATATTTCATTTGGTTTTGGAAAACACCAGGTGCAATTGAGAAGAAAAACAATCAGGTTATCTTACCTCAATCAAGTCCAAGCCCTGATGCACTTGACAATTTGTAAAGTTTTCAGTGAATTCAGGAAGTGCAGACTAGGAAATTTACTGAAGGAGTAGTTAGTATGCTCAATGAAAAAAGTATGTAAAACTTGTTTGGGATCTGAAGCATCAAAAAAGGAAGAAAAACAGTAGGAGATGTTGTGACTGATCTAAACCTGAGTATCTGAATTAGCAGTATTAGCAGTTGTGATGGAATCCCAGAAGAAAAACACAGAAGAAAACTGAAAGACTCCAAGGTAATCTATAGTGGATATATTCACATCTATATGCGAAAACATGAAATGAATGAAGAACACAACATGTAATTAAAATATCAAAAAATAAAAAGTGTTGCTCAAAGTGGTCTTTGTGTTGAAGTTCAGTAATAAAAGGGGAAAACTCCATTGAACTGCATGGTTCAATTCAGATTCTGATATCTAATGCATCATAAATGCTAAAAAAATTAGGCATAAATATATTCCAGCAGAAGAAGTTTGTTCTTCCTAGATGACACGGGAAGTCTCATGTTCCTTTTTGCCAGAACTCTGTTATTTAAAATCAACCATAGACAAGTTTACACCACTGCCAGAGGACACCTGAAAAATTTTCTCTGGAGAATAAGATTTTCTTTCTTTAGCTGCATGATAATGATTGGAACTCTAAGCAAAGGCCTGGAAGACACTGCTGCATATACTTTGAAGGAGACTACCTAATCTTGTTATCTGAACTGGAATGCAAACATGTTTCCTCAGATGTTTAGTGAGGTCCCAGATGCATGGCATTTCCCAAATTCCTCAGTGATATCCAATAATCCTTACCAGTCTCCTGGTCACTTGAGGAGCAGCTACAGAGCACTAAGTCCTATTCAACAGAGCTCAGGGAAAAAAATAAATGTATCTTCATGAATATTTGTTTTAAATTATTCAGAAAAGAAAAATTAAATAAAATAAAACTAAACAAGCAAACAAACCTCAAACGTATCCCATAGGAACCGTGCACATTTTGTACTTATATTTGCAAGTAATGCAAGGGAAAGTTTAACCTAGATGCCTCTTCCCTCAGCAGTTTTTCAGGTTTCATTGATTGTTTCAATTCCTGCAGTAACCCTCTTCCCCTTAATTCCCTGTGCACTGTTTTCTCTCTCTGTTGTAATACCCTTCCTGTCTCTGCCTCTGATTTTATGCAAATGTGGGTTATGAGGGGTGATGCTTATAGAACTGAAAATAGACTAATTTATTAGTCCTGTGCTAAAGCTTGAGACAAAGCACAAAGGTTCACTACCTACTCTGCTGAGAGCATTTCTGGGCACTTAGCTGCACCTTACACAATTCTTCAGATCTTACTATTTCTCTTCCATATATGTGTGTCAGGAATGAATTGCCTCATAGGGCTACAGGGCAGACTTGTGCAACAACCCAGCTCTCTGGGACTGCTGACTTGCATCACAGACATCTACCCTCTCATGGGAATGACACAATGTCAGCTTCCCAGCACTCAATCTTCATGTATTCAGTCGCATCTGCATATAGTTAGTGATACATGTGATTTGATACTTCTACAAGTCCCTCCTTCTCCAGCTTCTCTCATTATAGGGACTATAGTTCTCAGTTTTCTGTTAAAAAACATCCATAGAGAAGGTGGTGAAATATGTTGTGGTTGTGCCTCCTGCAAAGAGTTGGTGAATCTGGCCCAGTACAACTGACAAATTCTGTTCACTGATGAAGTTACAAGGTAAATTGTTGGGCCATGAAATGTTTCTATGAATTCACATCATCGGTTCTCACAAGATGAGGAACTCAGGAACTCTTAATCTTAACAGCTATGATTTTATCAACTTTGGCCCAAGAGATTGACTGGTGAACCAACTTTAACTGACTGTCAAAAGGAATGAGGAATTTTTTTTTTAAAAAAATGGATTTTAGAGACATACACAAAAGCAGGAAAGGAGAAGGGTCAAAAAACGCACGGGACAAAGAAACATGTACATTCATGTGATGGGGAGGATCTGACTTAGCTAATGGATCAGCTTAAGATGTGGAAACTGCCTCGTTCAGAAAGCGGCAAGAGAAATACCTAAACAGATGCAAGAGGACCTGCTTCCAGCCTAAATGATGTACCAGGGAAATAAGGAAAAGGCAGGGAAATGTATATAGGATACATCACATTTATCCTGTACTAGTAAGTAAAGAGTAAAAAAGTTCAGAAAACCTGAACACAGACCCCTGAGGCGGTATTGATAATATACACATGTCCTTCTGAATACTTAAAATGTAAAACAGAGTGCTTACATACTTGCCAATAGTGATTTCTAGGAAAACATGTTTAAATCTGGGAAGTCTAAAGAGTTGGTGTTTTGTTTAGTGGAGAGAACAAAAAAAAAATGTTGTTTTGGATGAGAACAAATGTTTCATTTTGTGTTTTCCAATTCAGTCAACAACAAAATGTACTTCATTGCTAGCATCAATTGCAAGTAAGACATGTACACAGGAAAACAAAAACCATAGATTTATGTTGTCTGTTGCACTGGAGAAACCCAAGGGGAAATTCTGCTTGACAGGCACAAAAAGAAAGCAGGGGGAAAAGAATTCTTATTTCAAAATCTCTAACGGGATTAAAGTGACAGGGAACAAATGACTACAAACCTCAGAAACTGAGGACTTCCATCTTTAGGTGTGCTGGTGTTTCTATTATGAGCCCCCACATCAAATATAACTACAGAGATGAAATTGATTTTCTGGGTTTATGACCTTTTTTAAAGACGCATTAATGTTCCACAGAACTGAGTATTTGCACAGTACTTTATTATGTGAAATACCATTAATTTCAATGGGAGTTTGTGTAGTATGGTAACGATGTCATTAAATAGGGCTGTTAAACTCATTGGGCTATATACCATCCTGAATTACACCTGGACACCCCACTCCCCTGATCAGCATGCCCTCTCCCACACCTCTGTGCCGGAGCCATACAGCATGCCCCTGTTTTCCCTGGCTAGCAGGGGCCAAAGACCAAAGCTCTGCAGCTGCAGCTAATGACTAACAGGCAGTCTCAAGACATGGCCCATGTTATATCCATCTGCACAAGACCAAGACTTGTCCAAAAGACACTTACAGACCTTTACTATGTGGCTGTGCCATGAGTTGGAATGGCTCCATTTATCATTTTATCCTAGAATGTCCCAGGTTTATTCTCACAACACCTTTGTGAAGCAGAAAGAGAGCAATTTAATTCCCTGGAGCTGAACTGATGCACACACAGAAGATACGATCACACACAGCAAATTCTTCCAGCAACCTGAGCCCTGAGCAGCATCCTGGCTAGAGGCAGCTTTACAGACCCATTACTGATGCAACCAGTAGGAACATCAGTATATGACATGTTTATAGGTCATTATTTCCATTTTAGTCCATGGATAATAACTTGCATGCTCAAGAATTTGCAAGATTTTGTCCCTTTAATGTTGAGAGGTTACATTGTATCTTCAGGAAAAGCTTTAAATAAAGGGAGGTAAATTGCACCAGCTTCGAAGTAGCTCCAGAAGTATTGTGCTCAGCATCTCTCCTCTGAAGTATTGTCAAGCCTCCTTCCTGTGTGTGCCAAGCTGAGGGAAGAAGGCATGTTTTCCTTACTACCCTATCCAAGCTGATTGCCTTGAAAAAAGAGAAATTGATGTACAGATAAACTGGAGAATGAGAGGCTGGAGCGCAGCCCTGCAGGAGGGGATCTGGGGCTTTTCGTTGACACTGAATTCAACCTGAGTCAACAGTGTGTAGTGTGGCAGAATGGACCAGGAATCAACAAGGCCCTGGTATAAAAGGAAGCTCTCATTTTCCATCTTTATATCATGGCTTACAGACCAAATAATCTCTTTGACTTGACCCGCTGTAATTTGCTCTCATTCCAAATAATGGGCTTTGTCTTTAGAATGACTTCTTCCTGTCTCATTGAAGTCAATGGGAAATAAGATCAAGATCTATTAAGATTATTTTTTTTATTATTTTTTTTCTGTATCTAATTTGGAGTGCAGTTTTACTGATTGACAACTCTACTACAACTGCATTGAATTGCTGCCCAACTCAGTAATCTACTTTGGTGTCTTAATTAACTAGAGTCAAATTTTAATTGAATTGCTTTTCTTGAAGATCTTTTAGGGTGTCTGTCAATCCAAAGGTAAAGACTTTTATAAAATTGCTGCTGCTTTTTATTTTGTACAATTGCTTTAGATAAAGATATTTTTCTTCATCTCTTACCTCTCAGTACTTGTGTTTTCTCATTTCATACTTTCTTCTATTTCCTTTTTCAATTTTTAATGCATTGTTTTCTCCCTCTTATTTTTTAATTAGCTTTCTATTTGAATTTAATTATTTTTTCTCTTTCAGCTAACTCCTGTCTTATACAGCACACTATCTCACCACCCCCTTCATTAAAGCTCTGTCTCTCAGTTTCACCTGCCTCTTTGAATTCTTTGCTTTTTTAATCTCCCTCCCTCCAATAATTCATTTTTAACTCATGAATTTCCATTCCAGCCGGAGGGTCTACGTTTCTCCCCTTTTGCCTCCTTTACAAATGCAATGTTTTAGGTCCCAAATGAGAAGCACCAAATTCATATCCTTCCAGCATAGAGAAGAATCAGGCCCACAAAACAAACCTAGTTAAGAAAACTGAAGTGCATCATTTTGAACAGACTGGGAAACAACTGTTCAAAGTATGACAAATAATAGGAAAAAATTTCAGATTTCTGATCCCAGGGAGTGGAAAGAACATTGCAATAAGCAGTTAATAAATATTCTTGGTCTTTATCCATTCCCTATCAACATTTCTCTTCCCACTCTCCTTCTTCCTACAAAGTTCACATATGCTGTCTCTAATGGGCACACATTCTGAACTTGTTTTTATTCCTTTTACACTGTCTTCAGTGTGTTCATTTCTCTTGAGTTATTCCAGGATTCTAGGATTTTCTCTTTTATTTTCTTTTACTTTTTAAATTTGATGCTCCAACTGATCTTAAACAGCTGGCTTTTTTTCATTTCACAAGTAGCTTAAGTCTGCACTCTCCAACACATAGCAGTTATCAGTTAATGAGATGACTTGTACCCTTGTCCACACTTGCATCACTGCGGCTGCTTAAATGAGCTGATGTGCTGCAATTGAGGATTAAACCATCTCTTTCAATCCTACATGCACTGCAGCACAAGCTACTCACTCCAGCAACCACAGAAATGATTGCAGTCCTGGGAAACCAAGATGAGCAGGAATCCTTGTGCATTAAAAGTAAAGCAACCTCAGCAGGAGAAAAGTGAAGAGGAACACATCCTCTCCCTGCTGTTCAGATGCTGCTGAAATCCCCTACATCTTTTGTTTTGGGTTTTTTCCAATTATACATTGTTTTGTGTATTTTTACATCCTTTTTTAATCCAACCACCAATGCTTCATTTTTGAAAGGTAGACTGTAAATCTGCAGAGTTAAAAAGAATAATCCAACATCCGTGTTGGCAGACTTCATCATTCCAAAGGTATGCACACGGAGTATAAGGAACGTGTTCTAGGAAAAAAAGAAAATTCCTAATGTTAAAATACAGTCTTTGGGATTCCATACGTCCATTGTGAGGAAACAACTCTAGTGTCCTGAAGCTTAAATAGTAATGCTACATATGCTGACATCACAAGGAAATCACAAATGCTGGGATGTGGGTCCAGACGTTTTGATCCAAGTGGTGAAGGATGTTCAGCTATAAATGACTACCTAGTCATTTAAACTGGGGAGTTGGAGATAATTACATACATCTTTTGGTTGTTACTGACTAGAGAAACACCACAAACTAACTATTTCAGCCCTAGGGCTGAGTAGCTTCAGATGTACCCTCTTCTTTCTATGCAGACTGCATAAAGATGCCTTAAGGAACGCTTGGAAATTGATGTCCATTTATCAGTGCAAAATCATACTTTGTTCAGAGAAACCTAAATTAGTTGTTCCATTTCCATGTTAAAGAGATAAAATTAATAATATTTCTTCATATGCGAAGGCAATATTTACACTGACATGGTTATGCTTGCCCAAACAAGCAAAATCTCAGTTGCTGAAGATTTTTTCTGTCATACACTATCATTTCCTTATCTGCAAAAATTCTAGATTAGGCTTCTTTAACTTATTGAAGGAGAGAGCTAAGGTGCCATTTTTATAAGCAGCTTTATATAGTGCCAAGATTCTGCAAGATCCCACACAGCTCTAAGCACTATGCGGACACCTATAAAAAGACAAATCCATATATTCCCTCAACTCGGAAAGATATTTATACCAATGCAAAATGAATGTATTTTACTACCACTCTGATTTGATGGCCACTGAGGTCCATCAGTTAATCAACTCTGACTAACAGCACCAAAATAATGCTGAAAGGACATAATAGTCCTGCCCTAGCAGCCTCATGAACTACATTCCTATCCTTTCCTCATTACAGTGGTGTGAGCTCTACGCATAGGCAGCAAGTCTTCAGACTTAGAAAGGATTCAAAATAAAACACACCAAAACAAAAACCCCATTGTGTACTTTCTGATTAATTTTTGAGTGCACCTGAAGCAATTACAAGAGTAGTAATGATATTCTTCATAGAGCCTGTCCTTTAATGTGCACCGTAATTAGAGGAAACTTGGATCCCAAAAGACATGGTCTCTAAAGACTTGAGAGACTGGGGTGGGGAGGGGGCAAGAGAACAGGAAAGGTCATTAAACATAGCAAAGGCACCTCTGCCTGTCCCTCTCAGACCAATGCAAATATGTGGTCTGAAAATTAACACAGCTAGGAAGGAAACATCCCACAGGGAGAATCAATACCAAGCAAAGGATAATGGGAACCCTGTGCAGGCAGCTGTGATCTGCCCTCTGAACATTAGCACCTGTCGAGACAGCAGTCAGTGCTGGTCAATGGGAGCTCTCCTTACAGCTCAATTCACACAGTGATCATTTGCTGGAAACAATGTGGTGGCACCCCATGCTGCCAAATGGTGTCCCTTTCTTCCTAAATGCAAACAATGACTTCCCCAAATAATTGGCACTGCTCTTTTTAATCTTTCCCTCCTCCTTTCTGATTTAGCTTTTTGCAGTATACAAGGAGGATCTATAGAATCCACAACTAGAAATTAAATTATTCATCTTCATTTCAGAATGTATTCTGCCACAGAGTCAAGGTAGGACAGGCATTTCAATTCAGACATAGCAAGGAATTCAGGTTTAACCATTCCCATCAGTGCCGTGTTTGTCTTGTGCTTTATGATTATTATTAATGAACCTTATGTATTACTCTTTCAAGAACAGCAAAAGAGCTAACTGGAAATGCTCCAAGCAGGTTGGAATTTGAATTATTCTCCACAGGTCAGTGCAGGTACCTTTACATCTCAATTGCATCACTGAAGACCATCCTTGTCATAGCCTTTGTGCATGCCTCCGTATAATCACATCAGAGTACAGTAAAAAGGGAAAAAATTATATAAGCAAAGAATCATGTCTTTCATGAGGTTCATTGGACAGAACAAGGAATTAGCCTGAAGTAATCAGCAACAAGTCCTGAGAATATTTTTTTCACTCAAAAGGACCTTCCTGTCTCTTGTGCAAGTAATAATGAAAAATATCAAAGTCTGCAAATTTGTTTTAAAAGTTTGAAGAATGTCATTTTGAATCACAACTGCATGACTCCTCCTAACGGTCTCCAAAATGTTGTGCCTCAGGATCCATTAAATAGTGTGAAATATGTGCAGTAAACTTAACTCTAAAGAGATAAAATTCTCGTTCCTCTAATGCTATGTGACTAGTCACATGTTCAAAACTAGAAATCTGCTTCATTAGACCAGGATCTGTGAATATTCTTTAAACACTAAAAGCTAGAAGAATGTCTCCAGAAGTTTTCAAGGTATCATAGCCGCCACCAAAAATTACTCCAGGTCTTGTGGTTCCCAGTCCCGTGCTCTCAACATAAAAATATCCTGTTTCCCACTTGAGAATCCAGTAGCATTAACAAACACAGAAATGCAGATTGAGCTTACTGAGATGCCAGCAAAGGCACTGAAAGGTAGACAGCTGAGCAGTGTACTGGAAAATGAACCAGATATATTTAAACTGCCACGATCTAGTTAACTACATTCTGAACCGATGCCAGAAGTTCAGGGGCATTGTGAGCACATCTTACGTAAGGGACACACATTTCTGCTATCTACTCCTGGTACTGAGCATAGATGAGTGAAGAGCAGGCAGTAGAGGGTAGAGGATATCCTACATTATTCTTTCAAACTTGACACAGATTTCCATTTTGTCACGTTCTTAGGATGTGTGTTTATTTTCCTTGAATATTCAAGCATTTGGTGTTTTACAGTTGCCAGAGCTTATGAAAAGTGCATATTTAGCTCAAAGAGTTCCCAGATGTGAATTTCAAAATGACACTGTGTTGATTAGCTATAGAAGGCAGCCAGTCAAAGAGCAAGAGCAACAACATGTGATTTGGCATTCCCTAGCCAGCCAGAAAATAGTCACCGATTTAATTTTTCATGAATTTTCTCAAATCTGGGAATACAGCAAAAGTTGAAAGCAGGGGAGGAAAATGTTTTGGTTTTATAATCTGCATGTAACGCCTTACCTTTATCATCACTACTGTTTTCCCACCCCCTGTTGGGAAGGGGTCTTGAGAAGATCTGTGGGGTCATTGGAAAACAGTTGCCAGAACTTAAAGGTTTCACCATCACTGAGGTTATCCTGCCATGGAGACACCTGGGGCTCTGCTTCACCTCTGGGAAAAAAATAAAATTAGAGTGAAATGCATTTATTTTTTCTAAATGTTATGCATTGTTTGCAGCTGATCATTCTTCATAACAGCTCCCCCCTATGAATGATTCATGAGAGGACAGCTGTTCCCAAGGCCTGAGCTACACATACCACAGGAGGCTTCCCCAGGCTGGTTATGTGAGAAGCTGAGCACCTGAAAAGTGCTGATGCTTCTTCAACTCAAAGAGCTTCATTTTTTCAAATGAAGGCAAGGTTGCAATGCACCCTAACAGAGCAAGGGGATAAGGAATGGATAAGTAGGTTACACAGAAAAATAAAAAGTGTTTCAAAATGTAAAATAAACCAGACCTTAAGCAAGGGTAGTATTAGTCTGATCAGCTGAAAATACTGGGATTCAATATCCTGTACAAGATTCTTCTAGCTTCTGCAAAATGCATACATAAAACAGAAAAACTGCTCTAAAGTGTTAATATGTCCTGTAGATACTCTTGGGTTTGTGTCTTATTTTTCAGGAAAAAGTCTGTATTTAAACTGCAGGCCCTACAAGGGAGACAGTAAAGCCAGTTTCCATAGCCATTTCTGATTTGCTTCTGAGTCTTGCCTTCATATAATAAGCTGTATGTCTCACATTTTTAGGAACAGCATGTATAGCACTTTCTACTGCAGACAGAACTAAACTAATGAAGCTTTCCAGCTTTAAACTAATGATAATGTAAATACAATATCCTCCCTCTCTCTTTACTATTACCTCAACTGCGGAGGAAAGGCTTAAGAGATAATTAAAAAATCTGCTCAAAAAGCACAGTTGGTAATATTACAGTAATTGTTATTACAAATCAGCTATTTTTTCCAAATACAATTACTATTTTGCCCTAAGAAAATAGGAAACAGGCAGTAGAATTTAAGTGGCAAAAAAATTCTGCACTGTGGATGAATATTGCACAAATATCTTATGTCTTCTTCCTCTCTTTTGTGTCTTTGCCTCTTAGAAAAAAAAATTATTTCCAGGTCTACTAGCAATTTTAGGATATCTCTAGATCCCAACAATTGCACTGAAAGAAGAGCAGTGGTACTGTTTTAAGCTCTATACACGCGCGCACGCGCGCGCGCACACACACACACACACACACACACATACACACACACACACAATTGGATTGCCAAAATCTGATGCCATTTCTAATATACATCACAGATGTTTAAAATAGAGAGAAAATGCTACTTAGAATTTGGGTTTTAAACTCTTTGGAGCCACTCTGATCGAAAAAAAGCATCATGGGTTGACATTTCAAAACATAGTTCTTAATTGGAAAGCCTCCAGCTCTGCAGCCCAAATTTAGAATTCAAGTCACTCCCTTCTTTAAGTAAGAGTAGTGGACATCAATGCAGAATGGGATTTTATGGTTTGTTTTGTTGTTTTTTTCCTTAACCATACAGCTTTTGTGTAGATATTCTTTATCCTGTTTGGCTAGTGTTTTCTCTTAGCCTTATTCTGACCTTTCATTCATACCACTGCACTCAGTCTATGAAGTATTCAAGGTTATTTATACCACAATCATTGTTTATACAGAAGTGGACAAGAAAAACTCGGATGTTTGAAAATGCAGGAGGGCAAATTAAAATAGAATGAATTTCAGATGCAGTGCTGGAATTCTTTGCCATTTCTCCATATGAGATGTACAAATCACTTACTCTGCAGAGAACAAGGTTACAAGTCACACATCATACATACACTGGAATTACATGGTTTGTGGTAGACCTCTCTGTTGCCAGAGACAAACTCTGTTCTCAGTCTCTGGAGACAATGGGCTTGTGTTGATTTAAAGTTGGAGAATTTGACCTTAAATCAGTAAGCAGGCACACCAGACAAAAAACAACAGGACACTGCAGACATATGTCCTTGATCAGATATTACTTGCACATGGAAATCATTCTTAGTTACAGAAGAAAATCTTTGGCTGTCTCCAGAAAGAGCAATACTGTGTCTAGGCAGCCAAACATTAAGTAGCTCCCTGGAAGAAGCAATGGTCCCTTTTGCTGTAGGTGAAGAGAACCACATGAGGATTTCCCTGGGAGAAAGGATATGTATCTAGCCCCCTTTTTTCCCCATTAATGGCAGTTAGTGCAGTTCAAACTGCTCATCACATAAACACGTGGCACCAACACCATCATACTTGCAAGCAGCCATAAGTATTAATTATACAGATCTCTGCTTCAGGGATTGGACTTGATGACTCCTGTGGGTCCTTTCTAACTCGAGATATTCTATGTTTCTATGATTGTATACATTTCAGCTTGTTTCAGATATTTTCCAATTATATAAGTCCAAAAGTCAAACCACCAAAGCATTATTCATTTAATAAATAAGCTGTTATAGGATTCTTTGCTTTGATATAAAACATTATATTGTCTTAAGATCCAGTTTCTTCAATGAAGATCACTTTCAATGATATGGCAAGAGGAAGTCAAATTTGTATAAAGCAGTATGATCCTTGAAAGTGAAACAAGGGCAATTCCTTCAAGTACAGTGTGGCTATAATATGATGCCTCTACTCTTTTCAGTATTCTTCAGATTCCAACTGTGTGCAAAACATGATACTATTATCTGTAAGAATATAAACAGAATAAAGACAGAAAAAGTGGTTGGTTGTCCGGAAGAAATTACTACTGTTAAAGTTGGGGAATAACAGAACTCAAAAATCATTAACACTAGATAGCCATACTGGTCATTCTCTGGGAAACTTTATGTTCTTCTTTAGCAGTTGTTTAAATCCTATACTCTCTGACCCTCTGACCTCTGTACCAAGGAACTGACTGAAGCTGAACACTACTAGATTCAAACATACTAAATTTTAAGTTCTTTGAGTCATAATTAAAACCTTGTGTTATTTACTATTTAATAGTAAGTGGCCTTCCAGTACTTGAAGGGAGCTTACAAGAAAGATGAAGAGAGATTTTTACAAGGACATGTAGTGACAGGACAAGGGAGAATGGCTGAACTTGAGGCTGTTTCCTTTTGTCCTATCCCTCGCCACATGGGAGAAGAGACCACCCCACCCACCTGGCTACAATGTCCCTTCAGGTAGCTAATGAGAGCAGGAAGAGCCTGCCTCAGCCTCCTTTTCTCCAGGCTGAACAACCCCAGCTTCCTCAGCTACTCCTCATTAGACTTGTGCTCCAGACCCTCCACCAGCTCTATAGCCCTTCTCTGGACTCGCTCCAGCACCTCAATGTCTTACTTGTAGTAAGGGTCCCAAAACTGAAACCAGAATTCCAGGTGCAGCCGCACCAGTACCAAGTACAAGTGGATGATCACTGCCCTTACTCTGCTGGCCACACAATTCCTGTTACAGGCCAGAATGCCATTTGCCTTCTTGGCCACCTGGCACACTGCTGGCTCATGTTGAGCCACTGTCAACCACCACTCCCAGGTCATTTTCTGCCAGGCACCTTTCTAGTCACTCTTCCCCACACCTATAGTGTTGCATGGGGGTTTTGTGACTCAAGGGCAGGACCAAGCACTTCTCCTTCTTGAGTGTGATACAACTGGTCTTGGCCCATCGATCCAGCCAGTCCAGATTCCTCTGCAGAGCCTTCCTACACTGCAGCACATCAGCACTCTCACCCCCCTTGGTGTCATCTGTGAACTGACTGAGGGTGCACTCAATTCCCTTGTCCTGGTTGTCAATGAAGATATTAAACTTCATTGGCTCAGTTTGGGCTGGCCCCAGTATTGATCCCTGGAGATCACCAGTTGTGCCTTGCAACAAGCCAGTTTTTATTCCATTCACCACCATTTGCAGGGTTCAGCTGTCCAGCCAGTTTTTACCCAGTGAACAGTGTATGCATCCAAGCCTTGAGCAGCTAGTTTCTTCAGGAAAATGCTGTAGGAAACAGAGTCAAAGGCTTGACTAAAGTCCAGCTGAACAACGTCCACAGTCTCTTTCTCATCCACTAAGCTGGTCACTTTGTCATAGAAGATCAGATTGGTCAAGCAGGAGCTGCCTTTCCTAGACCCATGCTAACTGGGCCTGATCTCCTTGCATCACCTGATGGCACTAAGCGGTGTAGCTGTTTTCCAGTTCTCTTGGGTGATCTGAGAGAGATCCTACAGGAGTTGTCTCAGTTGAAAACTGTCATAAAATAAGAAAGAAAAAAATGCTGTGCATGTAATGGGCAAGAATGGAAATTCTTTGAATCACTTAGCACTGTAGTATGCTCATGGTGACTTACGGATTTAAAGTATTTTTCTGTGACGCTCAATAAACATATATATGACAACCTAAAAAATTGAAAGGTCAGTTTTTGTTACAGCAACATTCACTACAAATTTTTCTTTGTGATGCTTACATTTTTGTTCCTACAATGAAAGGTATTTCCTCACTCTTATTTGAACATAGTAAATATTTGAGACAGCACTGAAATAATAAATTCAGACAGATGCATCTCTCCGAACAAAATCCAGCTACATGAAAGCCAATTAGAGAGGGAATGATTTTGTAGGCACTGTCATTCATTACCTAAAACCTCACTTATTTTCCTGAAGAGCCTGTTCTAGAATAATGCCAGACTCTTCTTCCTTATTACCAGCAGGCTTCTCTGTATGTATTTATATCCAGAATGTCCTCTCTGTGTTCAGTCATTTGCAGAGATTTGTGCATTATGTGGCTACTGATTGAAGACTACTAATTTCTGCAAGAGAACTAACCCCCTGCTCACTAATCTACTGCCAAGCATCACTATGGGAGACAAAACCTCACCATTCACAGCAAACAGATGCTGAAACTACTTCAGATTCACTCTGCCTTTGTGAATGTGCTCTCTATATAGTAGTGACAAGGAAAATTGTAAAGCAGAAGTCAGAATAAATTACTTCCTAAGGTCAATACAAACATGAATTTACCTCTGAACCTACCACAGAAATCACAGAATGGGTAAGGCAGGAAGGGACTACAGTGGGTTATCTGGTCCAACCTCCTTACTCAAGCAGGGTCATTCTACAGCACATTGCACAGGATTGCATCCAGACTGTTCTTTAATACCTCCAATGAGGGAGATTCCACAAACCCTCTGGACAATCTTTTCCAATTCACAGTCACTTGCACAGTAAAGAAGTTCTTCCTCATTTGAGGTGGAACCTGCTGTGCATCAGTTTCTGCCTGTAAAGGAAGAAAGTGCAGGTACCACCAAAACACTAGGCAGCGTAATGCTGGCTTAACAGTGTGTGCACACTGGGCATGAAAGAATGCAAAACGTTTTCCTCTCTGAGCCTTCTTAACAGCTTGGTTCTCCCTCACTCGCAGGGGCTCTGAGGTCATCTGCAAAGAAGCTATCTTTTCAGAGAGTTAACTGCTCTGCAAGGCTAGAGAGGGAAAGAAATCCAGGCTTAAGTCTCACAGCTACCAAAGATCTCTTGAACAAAAAGAGAAATCCTTAAATCAGCTTGTTTCCTTGTCGTCTCTTGTGATGCCTCTTTGTTGGGCACCACTGAGAAGAGCCTGGATACATCCTCTTGACACTCTCCCTTCAGATACTTACAGACATTGATGAGGTTCCCTCTCAATTCTCTCTTCGTCAATCTGAACAGCTCCAGCTCCTTCAGCCTTTCCTCGTAGGAGAGATACTCCAATCCCTCAATTGTGTTTGTAGCCCTCTGCTGGACCTGCTCCAGGAGATCCATGTGTCTTATAATGAGGAGCCCAAAATCAGACAAAGTACTCCAGACATGGACTCACTAGGGCTGAAAAGAGGGGCAGGGTCAGTTCCCTCAACCTGCTGGCAATGCTATTCCTAATGCATCCCAGGATACCATTTGCCTTTTTAGCCACACAGGCACACTGTTGTCTCATGGACAGCTTGCTGTCCACCAGGACCCACAGGTCCTTCTCCACAGAGCTGTGTTCCAGTAGGCTGGCCTCCAGTCTGTCCTGGTGTCTGGGATTGCTCCTCCACAGGTGCAATACCCTGCATTTACCTTTGTTGAATTTCAGACAGTTCTCTGCCCATCTCTCCTTCTGTAGGGCTGCACAGCCCTCTAGGGTATTGGCCCCTCTCACAGCTTTGTGTCTCAGTGAACTTGCTGAGGAGTCATCTGCCCCTTCATCCAAGTCATTGACGAACAAGTCAAACAATACTGAGCCCAACCCTGGCGGACACCTCTAATGGCAGGCCTTCAACTAGGTCCTGTGACACTGAATATGAGCCTCTGGGATCTAGCACTCAGCCACTTCTCAGTCTACCTCACTATTCACACTTCCTGAGTTTGCCTGTAAGGATATTGTGAGAGACATAATGGCAATGCGGAACTTGAGACAGGAAACTCTCCTACTGCATAAACCAGAGGATTCACTGTCTCTTGTTACCAAGCTATTGTTACAATTCTGCCATCTGAGGTGTGGCAATGCATGAGCTAACATCTTGATCATGTGAATTGCCTTCCTTTAATATGCTTTTCCACATAAAATACTAATATATTTTTATTTATAATTTATACATTTGTTATGTATAAATAACATGATTCATTGTATAACCCACACAATGAAATCCATTGAATATAGTGTGAGCTAAAATAAAACCCAAGCAATTCTGACAATTTAGCAATTTAGCAGAAGATCACATATGAAGAGAGAACCTGAAGCACCTTTCATAGGGCTTTACAGCAACCAGGGTTTGACTGCCAGGAACAGCACAATTTTCAGACATTTCCAACTGTTGTGCAACACTGATTTGGAGCAACATCAGAATGGGACCCCTCCTTATAACAAAAATAGTGCTGACAAATTCATGGAAGGAGACAACACTTAACAACAGATACAGAGCATGGCTAAAGGGAATGCTGCTTGGAGCATAACATAACACTCCTACAGCATTACAGCATCATTTGCAGAAAGAGAGATATTCCTGCCCGCCCCGGCCCCCCCCGGCACAGACACACTCACAAATTGTAATGAATCACAGATTAATCGCTACATTATTCCAGCAGATTCAAAGAGCTGTTGTAGAGTAGAGGTCTGTGGGGGTGGTTGTCCTACTGCTAACAGCACCAAAGAGTTGCCTCATTTCGCTTGAGAGAAGGTATTCCATCATTACACTAGCAGCAGTGCTTGAAAAGCCTCTTTTCTCACATATGCTGTGCTTGCTATCATAAACTCAGCCCTCAGATATTAACCATTTTGGATTATTTCAATTAACAATCCACTACCTGGCATGCATGGCCACTCAAAAATCCAAGAATGATTCCAAGTATGCACACTTCAATGGAAAGACATGCTCTGACTTCCATCCTGTCTCACATGGGCTGAGGGTCAGGCTCTAAGAGTCTGCACATGACTGGTAATTTTTAAATTATTACAATGAAAGGAAAGACTGCCTTTTTAATTCCCAAGCACAACAGCTGCAATGTCATCAGTTGTGTGCTAAGATGCTCCTAGACTGCAGCCCAAATAAGCATCTTAATGATACTTTAAAAATATGTAAAGCACTTCTTTTATATGCAATGACAATTCTGTCTGGGTGCATTGTCTGTTTGTCCAGCCAGAACAGAATTAGACTTAATGAATCAAATTCTACTCAGATTTGCACTATGTGCAGCTACAGTTAAAAAAAAAAAAAAAAAAAAAAGCTACACTATGTGTAAATAAGGGGAGACTAGGACTACTTTATTTATGACAGTGAGTTTACGATTATATAACACCTCCATGGAACCTTCAGGTTCTCTGCAAAGTGATATGCCACACAAGGCTTTGCTTTATTTATGTGCATCTACTGTTCAACAGTTCTTAACCAACAGCTTCAGAAAGCTTGTAAAACAATACAACTTGTTATTAAAGCTACAGAAATTTTGGGAAATTGGACCACAATTACCTGTACAGGAATTTAGACAGTATGCAAGCACTTCATCTCTACTCCTGTAAGAAATGTCTTTGGAGCATTTAGTGATCATAGGTAATGATGACCTTGTCATGTTACCATACAGGCAAAACAGCTTTTCTGACATAATGTCTCAAAGAGTCACCCAGAGCTAACATCAAATGATGGTCCTAAAAATATATTACTGATTCAAAGAACTATCATTCCTTAGTTGCAGTAATTCTCATGTACAATAATTATTTTACTAACTATGCTATAGATTGCAATTTCAAGATATTACAATCTATATGGTATAAAAAATATATCTGGTGCTAAACCAGTAACAAAATATAGACTAGGTTCTTGTCCTTAAAAAAGGGCAAATAAAATTAGTTCATTGGGGTGCACAGCATTGTCTGCTGAAGGGAACGGCCAAGGTCATGCAACTTACTACTACTGATATCGCAGAGAAAGCAAGTGATAACCTAAATGAAAATAATGATGGTAGACAAAACAGTAATGGAAGACTTTGTCTGTGGGAGGTGAATTAGGAACAGATGAAATAATACTACTTTCAGCAAGTCACTCATATTCCTACAGTCTTTATATTAGACCAGTGTAAGGGCAGCAGCATGGCTGGCAATACCTGATGTATCTCAAGTTTATAATTGCCAACCCTGGTAGATATTTGGCATTTTGGGTTTTCCTAAAGTGTGTGAAATGTTATTCAGAAAGATATGAGCCTGTCCAAAGCTCTTCCAGTCTGAAAGACAATCCACCACTAATTTATAAACCTGTAAGGGAAAAAAAAATAAACTGCTTTATTCCAAAACTCAGCTTTTTGTAGTAATGTCTTGAAAATGTCTTGTAATGAATGATACCTGCTTGTCAGCAGTCTGAACTCTGAGGTGCACATTTCCTCATACTAATAACCTCACTAAAATCTGGAGGCCAGAGATGTCTGTAGCTCTTCTCCATTCTGGCCTTCCACTTGGTTTTACCCAGAAAAGGCAATTGTCCATTTTCTTTGTTTTTGTCAGTGACAGTTCCTGTAGTTGAAATAAAACCTGGAGAACAGGATGCAGGATAGAGGGAAAGAATGTTAATATAAAAGTCCTGAGAAACTTTAAGGAGCCTCAGCTGCTCAGTAGGCAATATTTACACAGCTACCACTATGCAGGTGAATAAGGGAGCTATATCTTAGGAACAAACAACAAATCAAGTGTGACATTCCAGCTATCAGATGGAGAAGAGGCCCCTGGGAACTGGCAGCATAGTCCTTGATAGTAAGGTGACTTCTATGAAAATGTATGGATGCCAGCATATGGTTATGCCATCTGACTCCTTATTATATTTTAAAGGACAGAGGTCTGGTAATAGCATGAGGTTATAATACTATAGCAGACCATAGCATATGTGCTTCTCTCACAGTAAAACTTCTGTTTCCTTCACACACCTATCATGCTGTGCCTGTCTGATTGACTACAGCAAGTGACTTTGGCAGGGCAACACATAGCCTTGAGGAGGAAGGGCTATAACATATTAATATAAGAATGTCGTTGATTACGATATAAGCCATTGAAAGTGAGCTTACTATAGCACAAGACTGGAAGAATGTGGCTGTCTGTACAGTCCCGCCGGCAGAATGCATCTATCTATACCTTCAAGCGTGTGGCTGACCCCAGGCAGCTGTCATGCAATCAGAGTGGTCTGGTGGGGTTGTCACCTATCAAACAATCTCACTCACTGTTACTGCGGGTTTAAATACGTGTCCTGTTGGCAGCTAACTAGTGTATCTCTCCAGCAAAGGAGGAGGAAGGAGACTCACTGGGTTTGTTTAGAGGCTCATGAATCTCTACAGAAAGTTTTGTTCTTCAACTGGCAAATGCCACTAGGCTCTTGTATCAATCATTCAAGGGAATGATTCCATTATTAAGAATCTGATTTATTTTTAATAACCCTTCTGCTGTATATATAGGAATACTCTGGACATTATAATCTAAAAAAATCTCTGAGGGTAATTTGTTTTGGAACGAATATACCATCTGGGATTTTTTGAATAGTGAACAGTAATCAAATGAGATGCATTTTCTATATGTGACATCTTACAAGACTGTACTAAAGTGTATGGGGGGGTGGTGGTGTTTCTTCTTCAGATATACACAAGCAACATTTAAATCATAAAGCATTACAAAAATATATCTAAATAAGTTCTTAATAAAGGACAACCAGTCCTGCAATCAGACCCGTTAGGCCCATCCTGCCTGAAAGCCAAAGAGTCCACCTGCTCTGAGCTGACTGCTATATTTATATATGTATCAGAGTGGGATTTGCCAGTTACTTTCTGCCAGTTAACAGAGCTCAGCTCTGCATGGTCTTAGAGAGGATACTTAGGATAACTCTGCATGGGGCTGTGGCCATCCTCTCCAGCTGGTGCAGCATGCCTTCCCTTACCCAGCTCCCCTTCAGAGCAATGTTCCCTGTCAGGCATTTGTCTTCTCCTTGGTGGAGCAGCCCATTGACTTTCAACACTCATCTTTCCTTTCCAGATCTCATGCCCTGGAAGTTTCACAGGCAACCATTAGATGGTCTCACCCCTCTTTCTTCAGTACCGGTACATGGGAGTCCATTTAAACATCCCAAGTTGGAGCTTTTGATATCACTCTTCAAATACATGCATCAAGTAGTCTGAGCTTTTCCTCTTCAGCTATTAGTATGTGGATGTTTTGTTCCTTTCTTCCCTGAAGAAAGAAAGCTTAAAATATTATTTGCTTTGGGTTCTGAGAAGTACAAACTCTACCACATGGCAGACACATGTGAATCCATATGCTAGCATGTCTGTAAAGCTGAAAGAGATTAAAGCCTGAAGATTCTATTAAATGCTTTCCTTTTTTTTTTCTTGCATGCAGCATTTTTAGATCAAGCTCTAAATGTTCATGAATATTTTTTAAGCCAGCTCTGTTCACTGTGATAAATCATAATGCTTGTGTGTTGGTTTAGTGACAGATAGTTACCTGAAAACTTATAATGTAAAATGGTTTATGGCCATCTGAGGGGATAAAATATCTGTGATCTTTGCCTGACTGCTGGAACAGTATGACAGAGGAAACATACTGTATTCAGGCTTCACAGCATGCCAGCTTTCTTTCTTTCTTCTAGAAATGGACAGAACTGAAAGGAAAATGACTGCTGGCATATTGCGAAAGCACTTCCAAGTTTGTACAAGCTTCAGTGATAGATGCAAACACAGACAAAATCCTTCATAGGCAATGAAAAGTTTTGCAAAGAAAGTTGAAAAACATCCTATGAAAGAAACAAAAAGAAACAGACCCTCTCTAGACTTATGTTCCAGAGTCAGATTTATCGTAGTTGCTAAACTAAATACAGATATCAAAGGATGTTATTCACAGTGTAAAAGTTGCATATCATATTTAAAACAATGAAAAAAATAATTCTTCTTTTACAGATCTTTTACGAGGACTGCCTTGTCTCCTTGAAAGTCAGCTAACTTGAATCACCTCACATTGCCATGGTGCATGAGCACACACACAGGCAGTTGGCTGATGAAGTATAGCCAGCATGAAGTGCTCCATGGTAGCAGCTTGGATGTACATTTCCACACAGTCACAAATGCAGGACAGGCCCATTTAGCTGATCCCTACTTGCCATTAAATTCAACCCTTAAGTCAGAAATCCCTCTGGCATGGGGAAACAGTTGTCTTCTGTTCAGGTGAAGAATGAGAAGGAAGCTACTCACAGACAACAGAATTGCTATCCTTCCTCATGATGTTGACTGAACAGCAGCAATCTTTACTGGAGTCTCACATCTCATCAGATGCCTCACATAATGCACTACACCAGCCCTGTGCTAATGAAAACAGAGATGAAACTTGCAGTTCTTCCCCTGCCAATCCATTCTTCTTAAATCAGTCCTAAATACCAATGAGCTCTTTTAAAATAGGGGTTCTCTCAGTTCTGGAGAAATATGAAATTTCATTCCTTCAGAATAAAAATAAGAGGTAATGGAAAAATCTCTCACTGCTGTGTGGAAGTGCATTAGAATAATACAGGATACTGTAGTTAGGACAAAAAAACTGTGTTTCTTTTCTTGATTAGAAGTAAATCACATCACATCCCTAAAACAAGGGGGTTGGAACTAGATGATCTTTAAGGTCTCTTCCAACTCAAACCATTCTATGATTCTATGACAGTTATAGTATCATCATTAATACAGCACCACTCTCTCAATATTTCAGCTCTGGGTTCTGACTAAGATCTGATATAGATTTCTTGCAGAGTGAAAACAAATTCCACTGTCTGTTTTAATGATCAAATTCAGCAAATGATAACTCTTTTTTCCAAAGGCATCTATGGGAATAAGCCACCAATATCCTACTGATTTTCAGTAGGATCTGGACATTAACTCTCTATAGATAGATGCCTTTGAAAATATTAACCTGAAAAGCTCATCAAAGAGTGACATCTTCCTCAGTAAATCCAAAGAAAACCACTAACATCAGTTGTACTGAGTGGGAAGGATGAAGGGTAATCACAGTCCCAGCTGCCAAATTCACTTGGTTGCAAGTAATCATGATTTACACTGGAATTAGGAGATGGGGAGACACAAACACTCTGAAAATCAAGCCACTTTGATTAAATGGTAAGACATGGACATAAGCACTTCATCTATGTTTGAAAATCTTCACCTCAATGACTAGGGAAGGTCACAAAACAAATCTATGCAGGGATGTGAATGATAGTAAGATCATTGTGATCCCCAACAAGCACTCCATGCTTACCCTTTTAATAAAAATAACATAAAGTACTTTGGTCCCTACCCAAATTTGTACTTTTACATCTTTTATAGTTAGATAATTCCAACAATGAACTCCCCATAACTACCATATTTTTTTTACATAGTTGTATGTTTTTGTAGTAAAACTACTGTTGTTTATGATACAATTATTACACTATTATACCACTGTTCTATCCAGGTGCTATTCTTTTATATGTATCTAATAAGCTATGTATTATTAAAACAGCCCCTCTGTTACAAAATATTACCTACAGCGTAAGAGCATAGTAGACCACTAACCTACCACCACCTATAGCTCTTAGGGAACCTTTGCAAGGATAAAAGGAGATACACGTCTCTGCAGCTGTACCACTTCATTCCTGACTCCCAGCCCTCTGTAATGTCCCGTGTTTTCCGTGGAGACGCTTCCCTAAAGCCATTGCTTGGCTCTCCAAGCAAGTTCTCAGGCTGGCCTTACAGCAGCCGCTGCACACACTTGTTCTATTTTAGAGGAAACTCCATCCTGGAGGGTTCATAATAGTAGATAAGGAGACAAGATACTTAAGGCAAAAAATAGAGCTCCACTGTGTAACTTACCATTCTTAGCATCAAAAGCCATTTTCATATTATGCCACTACACATGACCATCAAAACAGAAATGGCAGGTGGAATCAGAGAAATTTCTTAGGGAGAAAAACAAACAATCACTTCTAATGTTTTGCAAAGCTTTTGGCTCAGTGGCCTATTGACAAAATGCAGCATATCTCTCACACCATTCTGCACATTTATCAGAAAAATTTCAATAGAAAACACTCTATTTTTTGCAGTGGCCTGAGGCCAGCTATGAAGCAGGCATGTTGGCCTTACAAAACAACTGCTGTCTTACAGATAATCACTCATAAAAATCAGAAAGCTTCAGTCCAGAGCATCTTATTATTCACCTTTAAGAGCAGGTTATTTGGAAGGAATAGGTAAAGATTAATAAATTAAGAAAACACACCTGGACTTTCTCCACAGCAAACTGCTGATCACTGGTCTGTATCTAATATCTTCCCATCAGTGAAGCATAAATTCAGCAGTGATTTGAATCTCAATCCAGATTTGAAAGTTAAGATATTTAATAAGCCAAAATAAGTCCATGATCTACAGACATTTGGAATTCAAGAAAGAATATGACTGAGAACAATGCTATCACTTTTTGAACCTTAGCCCTCTCTAATTTTCTCAGCTTGCCAGTTTCAACCTGCCTCAAAACCAGTCATCATAGAAAGCAGTATCCTTATGTTACAGTCTTTGCTTTGTATTCTTGCTGATTCCTTTCTATAGTCCAGAGTTAAAACACTGAGGGAAGGAGGAAAGGGAGAGGGAGAGGGAAAGGGAAAGGGAAAGGGAAAGGGAAAGGGAAAGGGAGAGGGAAAGGGAAAGGGAAAGGGAGAGGGAGAGGAAAAGGGAGAGGAAAAGGGAGAGGAAAAGGGAGAGGGAAAGGGAAAGGGAAAGAGAAAAGGAAAGGGAAAGGGAAATTGCTTTTCCTTGAATGATCTAATTAAATTACCTCCCTACAGTAGCTGGGCCAATTGCTCTTACTCTACAATTCATTTCACCTTTGCGGACTATTTTCTGAGCAAATTCCTATCAGTTTCCCAAAAGAAACTCTCCACAACATAGAGTAACGTATTCTTTCCTTGAAGAAGAGGCAAAGTACCTTGGAGCTCCTCCAGAGTGAGTTTTAAGGATGTGAAATGCAAAGGTTCAATAGCAGTATTCCTTTTTCTTAGTGGAAACCGTCCTACTCTTGTCCCCTCCAGCAGTCAGGTGAATAATCATGAAGAGAAGCTAGAAAAGTACACTTTCAGACTCTCTGGGAGACAGCTTCTCATTATAGCCATTTCTCAGGCTTCTTTGAACACAGGTATTTATCTAATATCCAAACTCAGCCAATAGTCATAGATCTGAAGCAGGAATTAATTCAGGTAAATTCAAGAGCAAGGCCAGGAAAGGAGAGAAAATATACCAAAGGTCAAATTAGATTATTATGATGGCCTATTGTAGGCTTAAAATTGTAAACCTGTCTCCTGCAGTGCTGTCACACACTTCCTAGCTGCAGAGACCACCAGTATTTTTCAAGTTCCCCAAAACTATTATTACCACCTGGAAAAAAAGACAGTGGGGGGAAGCCTTCTTTTTTTTCTTTTTTTAGCCAATTTGCAAAATTTTTCTCCCTTAACTCAAATGAGAATTCACTTAAGATGAAGGAGAGTAGGTTCAGTTTAGATATTATGAAGAAATTATTTACTGTGAAGGTGGTGACACACAGGAACAGGTTGTGGACTCTCCATCTTTGGAAATGCTTACGACAAGGCTGGTTGGGGTTCTGACTAACCTTGTCTAGTGAAAGATTCCCTGCCCATGGCAGAGGGGTTGACTAGATGATCTTTAAGGTCCCTTCCAACTCAAACCATTCTCTAATTCTATGATTCTATCTGCATGCTAAGAAACATCCCTCAGAAAGGTTTCTACAATTTCACACACAGTCATAGTGAAATCAATACATGTGACATAAGGATATATGTGGACTTCACAAAGTATCAGCTTTACTGTTCCATTTTGAGGTATATATTAGAGGCTGGGATTGAAAGTAATCAGCACATCAGTATAAATTAGTCTATACTTCCACTACACATTTTCTTGGCTTTTTGTAAAAATAAACATCCAGTTTATATCTAAAATTTTCAGATTATATTCAGATGAAATGTTATTGTCTGTATTATGTGTAAAAAGGAGGAGACAATCCATTTTATTTCTATATTCTAACTAAATACAGATGATTTAGATGATGACTTTTTTCTAGTAACTAAATTTCTTTTGTCTTTCCAGATTTATATAGCACCATACTGATTTAAGGATCATAGGCAAGAACCACTATTGTTATCAAAATCTAAAGACCAGGCCTAGCAACTGGATCTCAAGAGCAATCCTGGGCACACAGATAAATTTATGAAAGAATAGATTAATACATATATAAGTCTAAGGTCAAGAAGACAGAAATTGCATTCAATTATTTGAGAAAAAATATTAAATATTTGTCATGCTTATTTGGTAAGAAACATTTAGTAAAGTCTACTAAAATCTTCAAAGAAATTAAAGGATATATTTTTCAGTTTGCACCTCCCTCTATTATGAATATCCCAGGAAATGATCAAAAAGAGCATCAATATAAAATTGTAATTTTTCAGTTGGTATAAATTTTGAGTGCCACCTTGCAGGACAAGAAAGGTTTGGAGCATGTTTCCATAAGGTTACTGCAGTGGCGTAAGCCTTCAATAGACTGCATGGGTGAAATCAATCAATTTAACTCAGAGAATTGCAGAAGATGCTGAGTTGGAGGGGACCCAGAAGGATCATTGAGTCCAACTCATGGCCCTGAACAGGACTATTCCCAAGAGTCACACCATGTTCCTGAGAGTATCATCCAAACACTTCTTGAACTCTGTCAGGTTTGGTGCTGTGATCACTTTCCTGGGAGCCTCTTCCAGCACCCAGCCATTCTCTGGGTGAAGAATCTTTTTCTAATATCCAACCTAAACCTCCCCTGACACAACTTCGGGCCATTACCTCAGGACTTGTCACCAGTAACCACAGGGAAGAGATCAGTGCCTGACTCTCCTTTTCCCCTCACGAGAAAGTTGTAACTGCAATGAGGTCTCCTCTCCATCTCCTCTTCTCCAGGTTGAACAAACCAAGTGACATCAGCTGCTCCTCATACAGTTTCCCCTCAAGGCCCTTCACCATCTTCGTTGCCCTCCTTTGGACACTCTGTAGTAGCTGAATATCTTGCTATATATTGCAGTGCCCAAAACTGCCACAATATTCAAGGTGAGGCCACAACAGTGCAGAACAGAGCAAGACAATCCCTTCCCTAAATTGGCTGGCAATCCTTTGCCTGATGCCACTCAGGACATGGTTGATCCTCCTGGCTGCCATGGCGCTGCTGACTCATATTCAATTTGCCAACAACCAGGACCCCCAGGTCCCTTTCTGTGGCACTGCTTTGCAGTATCTCATTCCCCAGGCTTTACATCCATCCAGGGCTGCCCCATTCAAGATGCAGAATCCAGCATTTCCCCTTGTTGAACTTCTTATGGTTAGTGATTGCCTGGTCCTCTAATTTGTCAAGGTCTCTCTGCAAGGCCTCCCTGCCACTGACGGAGTCAACAGTTCCTCTCAGTTTTGTACCATGTGCAAACTTGATCAGTATCTCTTCCAGTCCTGTGTCCAAGTCATTTACGAAGATGTTGAAGAGCACAGGGCCTAAGATGCGAAACTCCACTAGTAACAGGTCACCAGTCTGATGTTACCCCATTCACTGTTGCCCTTTGTGCTTGACCCATGAGCCAATTGCTCACCCACCACATGCTGTGTTTATCCAGCTGTGGGCTGGACAGTTTGTCCAGAAGGATCCTGTGAGAGACAGTATAGAAAGCTTTACTGAAACCCAAAAACAAGACATCAACTGACTTCCCTTGATCAACCAGGTGAGTTACCTTGTCATAACAGGAAATCAACTTTGATCAGCAGGACTTTCCTCTCATGAAGCTGTCTTGGCTGTGGCCAATGACTCTGTTATCTTTCAGGTGTTTTTCAATACTTCCCAGAATAATCTTCTCCATAACTTCACAAGGCACTGAAGTGAGATTTACAAGCCTGTAGTTTCCAGGGTCCTCCTTGCCCTTCTTGAGAACTGTGACATTTGCTAGTTTCTAATCATCTGGGAAATCTCCAGATTCCTAAGACTGCTCGAAAGTCACAGAATTTTTGAGATGGCATCAGGGTAGCTCTTTGAGGATTCAGGGGTGAATTCCATCAGGCCCCATGGACTTGTAGGGATCCAGCTGGAGCAGCAGATTGTGCACAATTTCAGGGTCAGCTGGGAATTCGTCATTCTAGCAGACACAGTCTTCCAGTTCAGGACAATGAGACCCACTCCCTTGGTCCCTCATCCGTGTTGAAAACAGAGGCAGAGAAAGCATTAAACAGCTCTGCCTCATCTCTGTCCCTGTCTGTGAGGTGACCATCCTCATCTTGTAACGGGACAATGATATTTCTATACTGTTTATTCCCGTGAATGTATTTGAAAAAACTCTTTTTATTGTCCCCCACATTTCTGGCAGCTTCAATTCCAGTTGAGCTTTGGCCACACAGATTTTCTCCCTACAGCAGCAAACAGAATCTCTGTATTCTTCCCATATCACTTGACCTTGCTTCCACTGGGCATACACCTTGCTTTTTCCCCTTATTTACAAGAGAAGATCCCTGCTTAGGCAAGCCAGCCTTCTGCCTTGCCTGCTTGATTTCCGACACTTGGGAATTGCCTGCTCCTGTGCCCTTAGGAAGTGATGTTTAAAAAGTGACCAGTAGTGACAGACCCCAGCACCTGCAAAAATATTTTTCCAGTGGACCTTACTTACTAATTCCCTGAGCAGCCTGAAGTCTGCTCTCCTCATGTCCAGAGTTAAAATTTTGCTGGCAATTTTCCTACTGTCAAGAGATTTTTGAACTCAATCTTTTTGTGGTCGCTGTGGCCAAGATGGCCACCAATCTCCCCTTTGCTCATGAGATCCACTCTGTTGACAAGCAGCTGATCAAGGAGGGCATTATTCTGAGTCAGCTTCTTTAACTCAGATATGTCTGGCTAATAATTGTTCAGAATAGTTTTCTTTCTACCAACGGAGTGTGCAGGTGTGTCACACACCGTTCTGATGTGACTAGCCAAATACAAATGCAGCCCATAAAATTCATCCCTGGCTGTAACAACTGTAAACCTGATTCCCCAAAAATGGCAGTTGCACTTCTGAAATTCAAGCAAACAATGCCAGCAGAGTGCTTCATGAAATCTTCCCCTCCACATCAGGATGAAGTCTTTTATGAACTACAAACAACAGGTGTGCATGTGAGCTAAGTTTTCTCTATTGTTTTATAACAAGTCCCCTCATTTTTTTGAGCTTCAGCTCCATGTCCATTAAATGCAATTTAGTGGGACCATCAGAGCTTGAAAGGGCAGATCAAACAGCACTGAGAATCCCAGCTGTGCAGGCCCCAATTCATAGTGAATATTAACCTCGGCATTCAGCACTAATTTATTCTAATTGAGAAAGGAAGATGGTTTGCATGTTGGCCCCAGTGAGTTTTTCACTCCTGAAAAAAGCCATGTATATATATAACTGTGTATGTGTATTTTTATATGTGAATACACAAATATATGTGGCACAGAGAATAATATTGTTTCATAATTAATTTTAGATGTGCTCAGGGCTGAACTAATGTCTCAGAAGCCCTTTCAGAGGAATAGGCTATTTCTATTATTAGTAGTATTAGTATTTATTAGTATTAGTATTGGTAAACACAATAGCTCTTCAAGCTTGTCTTCATGTCTCTGTGGTACTGTGGCTGAAACCTGACGGCTGAGGCCGAGAATTGGGCTGAAGTCACTTTTTTTTAGGCAGAAGATATCGGTGATTGTACTTTAAAGGTAAACATCAAAACAGTGTTGAGTTGGATTTTTATTTTTCTTTTTAGTCCACTGCTAGCTATAAGTTCTCAAGCAGTGTTTCTACTAGTGCTTGAAGAGGAGAAAGGTGCACAGAGTAATTTGTCTCCCAGTCAGAGAGGCTGCCCCTCAGCTGATATAACTGTAAGCATGATATATGTATCCATTTTGCAGTATATCATTATAATTTTTCCTCACATGTTTTTTAACTATATACAGTGGCACAAACCTCATAAGCTAGTCAAGAACAAAAACAAGCAATTGTCCTCCAGGTAAAGGAAGGCTATGGTAAGGCGCATAGTGTCCAGGATTTTGCAAATTGTGAAATTATGGACTAGAGAGGCAATTGCTATGTTAACTACTAGTTTCATGGCTAGTAATTAAACAGTAGCATTTCTACTGCTACAGCCAACAATAGAGATACTCAGTGAAAGGTTAACTCCAAAACGTGAATCACGGAATTGGAATTAATGTCAAAAATCACCTTCTTTCTCTTTCTTTTTTTCTCTCTTCCTTTTCTTTGCTCAGTACCAGACTGTGTTACATGAAACATTTTCCTTATTTTGATTTCTCCTAAGTACTGAAGTTTATTTTGGATCAATGAAGTGAGGAGAGAAACCTTTGAAAGGCTCATGAGACCCTAAACCTGAGAGTCGAGCATTTGCACCTGTCAGGATCATGGTTTCCTTCAAGAGATTGCTAGCTTGGAAATTTAGCAGACACATTTCTGTGTTTATTTCCTTTTCTGACTCAACAAGAAAAAAAGCAGTACTGTGTAGGTAACATGTAATCAAATGTTTCACTTGTCAGATTAAATGGATTGTGATTTTTTTTCAGTAGTGAAAGAAGCAAATTCTGTCTACATTGAACAATCCCTCAGGTACACAGACAGTAGTTAGCTTATCTTGAAGAATATTAGAAGGATTAAAAGACTATATAAAAAAAAATGAAAAAAAAAATAAATAGAGTTACTCTGATTAAGGAAAGCAATGTTGCCTGTGTGTTTGTTTAAATCTTCAGAGTCACATTAAGAGCCTAATTACTTTTTAGTTAAGGATTCAGGTTCTACTGAAAATGAGAACTATGAAGAGACAAAACTATTATTTTCTCCAGACAAGGGCAACAAGGATAGTGAAGGGGCTGGAGCACAAGCCCTGTGAGGAGCAGCTGAGGGAGCTGGGGTTGTCTAGCCTGGAGAAGAGGAGGCTCAGGGGAGACCTTATCGCTGTCTCTAACTACCTGAAAGGAGGTTGTAGTCAGGCAGGGGTCGGGCTCTTCTCTCAGGCTCCCAGTGACAGGACGAGAGGACACAGGCTGCATCAGGGGAGGTTTAAGTTGGATATTAGGGGAAACCTTTTAACAGAGAGAGTGATTTTCCACTGGAATGAGCTTCCCAGGGAGGTGGTGGAGTCAGCACCCCTGGATGTGTTGGATGGTGAACTTAGTGACATGGTTTAGATGGTCTAGATGATGGATTGGTGTTGGATAGGTTGTTAAGTTAGGTAAAAGGTTGGACTTGATGATCTCTACGGTCTTTTCCAACCTTGTTAATTCTGTGTGTGTGATTCTGTGTGTGTATTTAATGCAAAATATTCAGTCATGGAGACCAAAAAAATTCTTCAATGTCCATTTCGTTTAGACACATTTAAATTGGTGAAAGATATATCCAATAATATTAGGCAGATTTCTTCTGCTGAACTATTGCAACACTGCTTCTTTCTTCCATTCTTCCTTAACTTCAGAAATAGATCAGGTATTTAATTCTGATCTACATATACCTATTTGTAAAACAGAAAGTGAACAGATCCTGACAGTGCTTATAGACAGCACTTATCACAGGTACAGAAAGATAAAAAGAGCTTTCAGTTGGAAGGTCAACAGTTTTGGACTCTCCTAAGCTCATTAGTAGTCTAAGTCCCACAGATAAGCACTACTTTGAAAAGGAAGAAAATAAGAATCTCAGCTTTACCAAAAAGGAAGTATTAGCCTCCCATATCATTTCCAGAAATCAGTTATAGTTGAATAAATTGCTTTAATTTTGCCATTTTTCAGAAATGTGTGCCTGTGGCTACAAATCCTATTGGAAAGTATTACTGAGTGCTTTTTGTGAGCCTTCAGATGTCTTCATGCTTTTTAGAATATAGAACTAGAGCCTCAAACTGCCTAAACCTCACCTACCGGCTGGCTACATCTGAGTCTTGCTTAACTTGATGCTGCTTTGTGAGAGGGCCATTTGCTTTCCATTCTATCAGAAATGCTCAAAAGCTCTTCCAGTTACTGCTTGTCCATAACACACCAAAATCACAACCAACAGTTAACGTGAACAAATGTGACTGAGATGCTACATTGCCTTCCTCATTGCCTTTTCCCTGTGGACAAGCATCCCTTTGATGTTATCTCAACAACACTAAGGAAGAGAAATGTAGGTGCCCCACAGCAGCTCCTCATCTCAGAATTACATTTGTGCTGAGCCAGATCCTCCAGCTTTCATGTGTGTTTATGCTGACAGTGCAGAGAAAAGCAGCTGCACAATAATGGAGACTCCTGCCCTATATTTCTATTTCTATCTAGCCCACAGGAACCATAAAAGGATGACCACATCAATCATAAACAATCCAAATGTATTTTGATGCATACTATGAAGTTGGAGAAATGTTGCATTAAAAAAGGTTGTGCCCATTTGTTACAATAGAAACTATGAATGCAATTACTCTGTGCTTTGTGAATATTCAGTAGTTTATGTCATGCTGTTAAAATGTTCAAAGGACGCACATGTGCATTAAAACATTTACAAGCACATTTGTGCTAATGTTAATGGAGGTAACATTCTCACTGCAATCTTGACGTCTCTTCATCAAAATTTCATTTAACAAAATCAAGGGACAGAGACAATGGTATCTGTGCTTCTTAATCATTCTAATACAATGCATAAAGCCTGAGGTAAAAAAAATCACAAAGATTACATAGATTATTATACAAAGGAAAGCAATAAAGGAATTACCAAATATCAAAAAAAATTCATAGGAAATTCATAGGTGAAACATGAAAAAATACTCTATAGACCTAGCTGATACCTCACCATTTTAAGTTCATCATAGTCATATCACAAACATCTTGGAAACATATCGTCCCTCTTTCTATTTACAGTGGATACCAAAAGCAGTAACATACATACAGTGAGGGATAGTCTCAGTTTTAAGTAGCTTTTTTGTCTAAAATGGGCAAGTGAGGTGAATAACAGGATGGAGCCAATGTAGATGCATTCTGTAGATGCTCATGCTCAATCATGTCCCAGACGCACGTCCCTAACACTAAGGAGATGTGTTGTAGAGGATGGCTCTTCCCAGCTCTGTTTGACATGGTAAATGGTTGCAGGCTGGGATACAGACCAGGAAGCTTGCATCTGCATAGTATGTAATTGGCAACTGGGGCAAAGAGAGTGAGGATAGGAAGCCCCTACAACCTCTATTCCCCTGGTAAATATATGCCTAGGTAAGCCACATAGAAGTGAAGCTATTTGTTGTGGTAGACCTACTACAAAACTAGGAAACCCCAGGCTTCCCAGCTCTCAACACACTGTGCTTCCCATCAAAGAATATTTTTTGCAAGTGCTCTTTTAAATTAATGCCACACAGAAAACCTAGCTCACAGTTTGTCATCTATTAACAGGTCACACAGTTCTAGCAGTGTCTTTCCATCACAAAAAAAAATATTTTTTTGTAAACAATATTTCTCTGTACCTTTGAATACATAAGCTCTAAAAACTGTGATAGGGAAGCTCAATTTGAAGGCTATTGAACTCAGCATTAAGTTTTCATCAATTGTGAGCCACACATTCATCATTAATGGCCTCTGTTTAATCACTGATTTATGCAGAGGTGTACATAAGCTACATTAAGTCTTGTGGAACCTGTCCAATTGCCATTGGAAGCAAGAAGAAGCATTGCATGGGCAAGTCTTCTGAGAAGGTGTTTTTTGCTAAAAAGAAAATTAGCATGACAAACTGGTATCCTAGTACAGTATGAACCATGTAGCATTTTATTTCCTAAATTGTACATTTCATGCTGTCTACCAGCTTTGAAAGGTCAAGCGTGTAAACTTAAGAAGGTGTGTGAGTGTATACTAGTTGCAAAGCTCTTTTTTTGTCAGCTCTATGAAGCCATAACCCATGAAATATACTTGATATCTCATGGGCACATTTCTCCATGCCTGCAAACATTTAAAATTGCCCTTGTGGTACATAAAAGATTTATGATGATCTCACCCACAAATATAAATTTTATCCCACATAAGACAAAAAGACCTAGAAGCAGAAGCAGTGAACAGCTGAACATGAGCACAGTGTCATAAATTCATAACACTTACAGCTTTTTAACAACCAGTCATAAATGTGACTGATTTCAGTTTAATTTATGAGATTTTGTGATAGAACCAGGAACACCTCCTCAAAACTGAGTTTTAAAACACAATCAGTACAATTATGGCCTTACTAGGACATTAGTTGAGGCAAATAGGATTGGGGTGGGCATGTGGAAGGTCCCTGGACCATGCTACATGTACAGGGTCAGACAACTCGAGCTGAGTGGGCTTCACCCAATAGTAGTGGAGATCCTACTACCACTCCAAGTCAACAGCACATCCCTGCCCAGCACAGACTAGCAACAATGGACATGTTATGGCAACTTACCATCTCCAAGCCTACTATTCCATGTATGCATACAGCTGGCCAAGAGATGGCCAAGTCATGCATCATGGCAGTGCTGGGACTATTTCTCACGCAGGTGAGTATCAAATTCACCTTATCTCCATTTCTGCATCACATCCCCCATACATTCAGATGATTCACACATACTTAGGCAATTATATCTGGACTGGAATTTTCTCTGGCAGTTAATTGGAAGGAAAGGATATTTGGGAAGGGACTGGAAGACAGGAAAGAGCACAAACCAAGAGGATGAAATAAGGGGAATCAAGGGGATGAAATAAGAAGCAAGACATGTTTGCTCAAGCATGCTTCAAGCATCACTAGAAAATCTCATGTTAATCAGCTGCCATATGTTAAAAACACTTGCTTTGTGAAATGCAATGTTACCTTTCTTCCACAACTGTATTGTTTCACTCCAGTATCTATGATAAAAAAATAATCTGAATTTCAGCTATATGAATCTCATAAAATCTCCAAGACAAGCTCTGATATTTGGCAAGTTGACAGAACTGTTTATTTTCTTGGACATCGAGACTGAATCTTCTTTTGGGTATAGCAAGAGGAAAATTTTTTAAATACCCTGGGTAGCCAGAGTTTGCCTCAGAGCTCTCTCTTTCTGCATCCGTCAGAAATTTGATTTATTTATTTTTTCTCTACTGTACATATTGGCATCTTGGAAACCTAATCAACAAACAACTTGTATATTTTTCCTGTAACTTCATCAGGAAAAACACAGAAGGAAGAAAACATATTTTATTACCTAAGCCTTTTGCTTCCAGTTTTATCTTACATTGCACTTGTTCTTACACATGGAAGATAATAAACAGTACCTTGTGTTGCCTATGTGTATGAATTTGAAGGCAAAATATTATGCCACAGTGTGAAGTTGTAATATTGTGCCTATTGAAACATCAAAACTAGCTCAATATAGAAAAAGGTATGGTGAGGTCAAGATGTAGATATATCCCTAAAAGTACGAATTAAGGAGGATATTTCAGTCCCAATTATTTTCAAATGTGTGTTGATAACTAAAGCAAATTCTTCTGGTTTTGAGGGATAGTTTGTTTGCTAATAGTTGATGGCTACAGTATCTGAAAAGGCAAAAAGATTTTTTTCTTTAAAAAAAATTTAAAGCGTTTAGATTTTCTCAACAAGAAATTAATTAACCAATTAAGGAGACAAAGGACTAACGGTTAATTATATTTATTAGTTATGGGCAGGTATCTAATTGTGGATCAGTAGAGAGCAATATGGTAGTCAATGTGAAATGTAATAGTAATCTGAGTTTCTTGCATAAAATTGTAGAACTGTAGTCAGTCCTGCATCAAAAAAATTATGCTGAGTTCACATAGTGTTTATAGCAATTCTTAAAGAAGTTTTGAAAACAACAGAGATAATGGTATATATATATATATATATATATATATGTATAAAGAATAACAAAGTGGCTACAGACACAACCAAAGAGTTAGTGGTGTCAGCACTGGAGTCTGAGAAGATCTGTGCTTTATAGAATTGCATGGGGAAAAAATAAAGGAAAAGCCACTTGGCAGGACAGCCCTGAGGAGCTTGCAGACCCCCTGGCCTGAGAATAAAGCAGTTAATAGCAAGACCTCTTCAGTTTCTGGCAGGGAGGCCCTCTCCATACCACACTGAAAACACAGCAGCACCTAAATAATCCAGTTGCATCCTATACTGGAGTGCAAAGTTGCAACAGCCAAAAGTTCCAGTCATGGCCTAAGACATCGGTGATCTGATTTGTTGCTGAAAGCCCAACTGTCTTTCAAAGTCAGTTGTCCTAATAAGAGATATATTTGTGTCTCAATATACCTATGTGAGCTTATCTTCCTCAGACCATCATGGTTGTTTCATGTTCAGGGAACAAGAACACCTTCCCTCTGAGAGAAGAAAGAGAATCATTCAAGAGTTTCACTAAGAAGCAAAGATTTAAAAGCACAGAATAGGATTATTTTGCTTAATTGGAAATAACATCATCATCCAAAATGTCTCACCTTTCCAAGAGGTCAAGTGGGCTCAAGTTGCCAAAGAAAAAGGTGCCAAAGAAATCCCACTGGAAACCTTATCTGTGACTTTTAGTGGGATATTTCACCCAAACAAAACTTGGGCTGCAGGAATACTCTGGCCAAGATACCTTGGTATATATGGATTTGGAAGCTCTTCCAATTTTCTGCAAGTATTTTGTGATTTCTTTTTTGTTTCCAGCTAGGATGAAGAGTCTGAAGCGAGAAGAAATAGTTTGCCAGTGAGCTGTGTCCTGCTCTGTGTGTCTTCTGTTCCAATGGCAGAGATGCAATTCGTTTTGTTTTCAGCTACATGACAAAAATATCAGAAAATAAACTTTTATTGAAAGCGGGACTGTAAGACTTTTCTATGCCCATGTTTAGTCTTCCACTCATGACACCTTGGATGTTAAATTTGCCATTGCCTTTATGAAATTAGAGTGACTCCTAGAAGGGAGAAAGGACAGGTATTTATATCCTAATGGATGCAGGGACACAACTCGCATTTGCACTGGTGCTTCAGCTATTAACTAAAAATGAATATGAATTCCTCAGAGGCTGAGGAGAGCAAAGAAGGATAACCTTTTCTTCTTAAATCAGTAGTTTGGAGAAATGACCGGAGAAAACTGAATAAGACATTTCTATGGTTTCAGTTCTTCATGTCAAAATATAGTTAGTCATATTTGTAGGGTCTTTACAAAAAATTCTTTCAAATATGGTGAGGTATCATTGCTTACTGCTGTTACATCTTGAGCATCAGTTCACTCAGTGAGAAACAGGAGTCACAGCCACCAAAATGGACACCAGCTGTAGACAGTCTAAAGAGTATGTCTTATGCCTGTGGTTATTCCAGAAGTTTTGAATATTCCAGTATAAAAATAATGGATCCCAGAAAGGCTCTGAACTGTAAATATTAGGGTTATCAGAGCTAAACCGCTACCAAGTCACACCAAAGGAGCAGTTATTCATGCATACAGTACAATTTCAGTAGCAAATCCTAAATCTGCCCTGCTGTAGTGGCTAAAACATTCTCTCTACTTTTTCAAAATATTATTCAATTGTCATCTATGTTTATCCACCCTGACTAAAACAAGTATTCGTCTTAGCAGTCCCATTACAGATAGTAGAACAGCTATGGAGTTGCAAAAGAAATAGCCAAACAGTTTTTCAATGCTGAGGTGTTACCATTTTCTCCCTTTTTTTGGATGCATGACATTCCTGTTTGTGTGATGCAAAGCTTAAGCTGAACTAGCCCCCACTTTGCCACCAAAAGGATAACATATGATTTTAAATGATTATTTGACAGCCTAGGTGCAAAATTTCCCCCAAGTAAGAACTGGGGGAATTTTTTAACATTCATGTAACTGCTTCACAGTCCTGCATATTTCATGCAAGCCTTTTGTCATCCAATGCAAAATGTACTTTTAGTTTCTTCATGGTCCATAAATTCTGTCAGATATTGTCCAAGAGAAGGTAAAATAGGAGAGGGAGATAAAAAAAATAAAGTCAATTAAATTAATTAGTTAATTAGGAAATAAATTAATTAATTGACATTGTTTTCTTTCTATCCCAGTACCTATATGCCTTTTGCATGCATATTTACTGTGGGATCTTTGTATCTTTAGACATATCTTTAGATGTATCTAAAACAATAAGCACACCACTTGTATTTGTGATCGTTAACCCATACTTTGAATTTGCCTGATATTCTAGAGCTTTTTCTAGCCCTTTTTCATTATATTTGTAGAGAAAATGGTTGGTCACATGACAGAATGCCAATCTGCCTTTTTTCCATGAAACATGAGTCGCTAGATAATTGAAAGTACTGAAGACTTCAGGGTCCACACCATTCTTGATCTCTAACATAACCTGGTCCACACAAGGAAGCATGAACCAGCATCTTAACCAACTGGGAAGCAACAAGAGACACTGAAGGTGCTTGTGATAAAATTCACAGGATGTTGATTTTCATTCTGGCTCTGCTGCTGGCTTATCTTACAGTCAACAAAACTAGAAAATGAAATTAAAATGTTGAACTCTCTGCAAAGAAAAAGGGGTTCTGTGAGCAAGAAAGAAGCAAAAAAAGCTAGAAATAGTTGCTAGAGCATGTATGTCATAGAGAGATACCTCTAGTCATCGCCCTGCCCCTGGGCACCGTGGGAGTTTCTAAAAAGCAGCCAGTATAGGGGAGGCCACCAGCCCCCTCATAGTCTGACCGAAGAGCAGGAGCATATAAGGCTCTGAAGTGACATCAGAGTGTATGTACCTAACTATTCTCTTGACCATGCTGCCATTTTTCTCCCTCTGCTGATCTTTCTCATTCTCCAGAAACTTCAGCCTTTCTTTCTTTCTTCCTTCCTTGCCTCCTCCTCAACCTGCCACAGTATGAAGATATTTCAAAACAGCAAGGAGAGCACTGTCAGGGTGGGAATGAACCACAGCTGAAAAGGTAAGGGTTTCCATTTTTCTTGTTTAACCATATAATCACAAATAGGAGAAAAGGGTATTAGACATACCTGAGATTTTGCTGGTTTGCAAATGCTTTTCTTCACTTTCCCACATGCACAGTAGGCATTCAACTACATTTTACTTATCTGCCCTTCAGTTTGTGAGGAATAGTAAACCAATCCTACTGTTCTAAAAATGAATGGGTAGATCCATTAGCATCAGACAGACCTTGGCTAATGTAAATCAGAAACAATAAAAGTCTGTGCAATTTACTGCTGATTTAATAAAACATATTCACACTGAAGAAATGCCTCTTTTCTTTTACCAGCTCCACTCAGTTTATTATACAATCCTCTGTGCCTGTGCCAGTAAATCCACCAACTTTCTGAACCATAGCCTCTACAGACATCTTCCCTTGGTTAATGAATATTTCCAGACAGCATTCATTTTATTGGTATCCATAAAAGTCCAGGCATTTTTCCTTGAAAAAGTTAGATTTTATCAGCTGTGTATGCTTCATTTAGTTAATTAAGAAGTAACCAGCAACAGCCTTATTTTATCTTGATTTGAAGAACTTAATCTGGATCAATTTCTAGTGGTTTAACATGGCAGTTCAGCATGATTTTTTAATGTACATTTTCCCACAGCATAAAACAATAGCTAAGAATTGTTCACTATTATTTGTTTCTACTCTAGTCATATCTGAAAGTTCATACTAGATTGTGCATCTCTTGACTGTGCATCTGGAATATCTTCCAATACCATGACAAGAAAAAGTTCATGTTTCCCAGAAGTTACACAGAATTAACAAGGTTGGAAAAGGCTGTAGAGATCATCAAGTCAAACCTATCACCTAACTTATCAACCTACCCAACACCAATCCATCATCTAAACCATGTCACTAAGTACGCCAGCCAACCTTTCCTCAAACACATCCAGGGACAGTGACTCCACCACCTCCCTGGGAAGCCCATTCCAATGGGAAATCACTCTCTCCAAACTAAGCCTCCTTGACACAGCCTAAGACTGTGTTCTCTCGTCCTGTCACCGGGAGCCTGAGAGAAGAGACCGACCCCTGCCTGGCTACAACCTCCTTTCAGGTAGTTGTAGAGAGCAATAGGGTCTCTCCTGAGCCTCCTCTTCTCCAGGCTGAACAATCCCAGCTCCCTCAGTCATTCCCCATAGGGCTTGTACTCCAGCCCTTTCACCATCCTCGTTGCCCTTCTCTGGACACATTCCACCAACTCAACATTTTTCTTAAACTGAGGGACCCAGAACAGGACACAGCACTCAAGGTGGGGCCTGACCAATGCCAAGTACAGGGGAAGAATAACTTCCCTACTCCTGCTGTTGATGCTATTCCTGATACAAAGTTCATGATACAAATGAGAAACCGTTCAAAAAGTGGAAGTAAATATTAAACTAATAATGAATCATTGAATGAGAAGGTGATGTACCCATAATAACATTTTGAGCCTGTGGAAAAGCCAAAGAAGTCAGGTATTGTTTGGGGGGGGGGGGGGGGGGGGTGGTTTTCTGGCTGTTATGTAAATAGATATCAGATATTAAATTAATTTTAAAGTCTGTATAGAAAGTTCATTGTGCTGTATCTAAAAAATAGTGAGCATGTTTTCGGCATTAAATATCATTTGTTTGGTGTTGTGGTTTTTTTTCCTCCCATATTTATTCACACCTCTGAGTATACACATATTGATGATCAGACAAGCCAAGTAACAAAGCTCAGCCTCATTAAGTCTTCATGGTGTTCATTCAGTGATTAAGAGAAAAAATTACTAAAATAAACAGTCATTCTTGATGGTCACTCACTGATTAGTATGAGATGTCATTACAGGATCAGGCCTTTATGAAGCTCACTCCTCTCTTTTGAATGCAGTGCTGGGTGATACGCAGGACTGTGATTTATTCACTGGCAGTGTCTGAAGGCAAAATACTTGTTTGTGGCAAGGACCTTTGCTAGCAGACCTACCGTGAGACATAGAACATGAGGATTGATCTCTTCATCAGGTGTTTCCAAAGGGCACAAATGAACATGAAAATATTTGTGATTCAAAAATATTCTCTGATAGTGCAGAAGACAATACTCTGTGAACACATCTGTATATTTTTAGCAGCTTTTCCGTTGGTAATTCCCATATGTGATATGAAGGGTCATTTTCTATCCCTATCAAGTGTATAATGGGATATTTGTCTGTTAGGCAGGTGACTGTTTTGCACACACTACATTAATAAGGGTATTATATACTGTATAATAATCATTATACATTGCACAGGCTGAACATTTTACAGGCACAGATTTCATGCAAGGCTCATGGGGCAGAAGCAGAGGACATGGGGCAGAGGACATTCAAAACTCTCCTCTAAAACACACAGTCCATGGTATTCTGTCCTGTCCCTATAGCATCATTTTTCCCAGCCTGTTTTAAACTCATGAGTTTTGCAATGTAGAAAGAAACCATAGGCATCCAGTATGTCAGTCTTTTTCTTATTACTACCTCTTTATGAGAAAAAATAAAATTTGTTGACTACAGTCAAGGATCTCCATGCCTTAGTTTGTCCTTGACTTGCTTTTGGAAAGAAGGAACAAGATCAAGCTATGGCTTTCCTTGTCTGTTTAATATTACTCTAATTTAGAATATTTTGTTGAAATACTGCACTGAACAGGAAGCCTCTCCCTGTCCCCTGAGGACATTTCTGATGCATTGAGACACATGCTAAAGACAGATTTGTGTTCTGCATGGACCAGAGCTTCGAAAACAGTAGCAGCTCTGCAGCACAAAAGGTGCATTGCTCTTAGAGAATGTTCTGTAGTCAGTCTGATGACTTCTGTGACCTTTTTCAATGAGATGAGGAAGATCATAAGATCTATGCATTACCCCCTCAGTCACCAGTCTCGGAGCTGTCGATGACTTGGTGAAAGCTGTAGCTGTACATACCTCTCTTGCAGCAGTTGCTATCTAACACAAAAGATGACTTTGAAGACAGAGCCAGGCTAGCCACATGGTGCCAAATCAGCACAGGGCTGGATAAAAGTTTCAGACTGATAGCTGTGTTCTGATAATTACACACTATTAAAATATTTCTTGAATTTATCATTACAAAAATTAAGACCCCTGTATGCAGTGGTCCATAATTTTAAAAGGTGAAATAAAAATCCCAGCAATCATTGATTGTGCATTGAGTGAAAGCCATTTAATGTCTAACTCTGAGGAAGAACATCTAAGACATCTGGGTAGTTTTCTAAGCTCTGACACAGATTTTTTGCATCTCCTAGGGCTAGCTCCTTAAACTGTATAAAACTGTTCAGCAGCTGCAGCCTGCAGCAGGCTTTGGAGCCCTGGATCTTCAATCACTCAGATTGGAGATCCAGCTAGGACACACTAGGGATCTCTTCTGGCCTTCGGGGGAAAAGAGTTTGGAGTGAAAGCAAAGAAATCATCCAGGACGCAGGCAAAGTGTGCCTTAGCTTAATGACCTCCTTTAAGAATAAAAGAATAGAGGGGAGGAAAGATGGGAAAGGCAATATCAGAAGAAAAAGATAGAAAGTAGGAATGATGGGGAAATCTCCAGCCCCAGTAGGTCCTAAAGTACTTAAAGTCTTCACATTAAAATGACTGTAAAAATGCAAATTATTGTCTCCATATATTCGAGAGGTTGCTGTGTCTTTGTGAATTATGCTAAAGGAAAAATCCATTGGCTGAAACGGGTCAGGAACCAATTCTACAGAGCACCTTGCATACTTTGGGGAGCTGAAAAACATAATAAGCAATAATACACCTCAAATTTCCCTTTAATTCATTTGCTTGCTTGAACTGTGCCCCCAACACCTGTACAGAGGTCTGGGTGGTATCTTATATTCTGAAATTTCCAGACTTGTAACTAACAGAGGGCAGAAATGCCACTGATAAAAGGAGCATCAACAGAAAAGACAAGAATACAGGCAATTAGACCTTCACCCTAACAGATTTCCCCAGGGAAGTAGGCTCAGAGAAGTCTGAAATGTTGCTTGAGCAAGGTCTAAGACTCCAGTGCAGAAGGCATTTAAACACATGCTTTCTATTTGAACAAGACTTGACCAGATACTTAAGCACAGTTAGATGAACTGAGGCTTGACGAATGATTGCAGAATCAGACCTTTACATCATTCAGTTCAAAGCTGCTTTTAAAGATTCTTCACTTCCATTTTTATAATTCTCTCTTCTAGAAACCTCACTATTCAGTATAAACCTTGGGCTTTTTTTTTTCCTTTATGGTGGCATTAACTCCTGAAATTAAATTAATTATTTGCTAATTTTCACTCTTTAAAAATGCTTTGACACAAGGAGTATAATAAACAGTGGTTGGGTCAGCTAAATAGTGAAGCGTTTACCTGACCCCAAACCATTATTATAATTAGCTTCCTCTAACACATGTGCTCTTCAATCTACCACTCACTAAACATCCAAAAGGACATTCACTTAACAGCACCAGTTCACAATCCCTGGCATATGGGGCAGAAGTGCTTTCTGTCCCACAAACGGCATATCAGACTTCAGTGTTAAGTCTTTCTAAGGCTTTAAGCACAGTGGGAATGGCTGTTCTTTCAAGATTTTCCTGTCTTATCATTTTTTAAAGCATCATTTTATAGGAGAATAGGACAGTCAGTGTTCTGTCAGAGCAAATAAAAAACTTCAGCACCTCAAGAGCAACACCAGTAACAAATATCCAGGACTCATGTAGTATTGCACCCACAGTGGAATCCTACAAGCCAGCTGTGTATCATGCTTACTGCCCTATGTCATGAATTTCCTCTTATTTGAATATCTGGCAGTTTTTTGAGGATGAAAAAAAAAATCAATTTAAAGAAGATTATCAGCTGTTCTGAGGTTTTGAGTCAAATGCCAGATCTTTCCAGTTTTCACTATAAAATACAAACAGGTTATTTTTATAATCTGAAGAATTCTGGGTTGGTTTTTTCTCTTTTTTTTAAACAAAGGAACACATGATGTCATGGACAAACAAATATTGTGTTAGTTTGTTTCTAATAATGGACACATTTTTGAAAGTAAGGATAACAGGAAAAAAACAAGATAAAAGGAAAAAAGATGAAGTTAGTGTTGAATGAATTAATAGCAGGCAGGTGGCTGGGTGGGTGTCATGGCAGATAAACACTGAGATGAAGCCAAGGTAATTATAATTATAATCTGGCTAGTAATGCTTTCAGCTGAGGGTGTATAAAAACCTCTGTAAGTTAATACTGAGATGATCAGATCAACCTCCTTGTGTGCTCCCACAAAACACAATTTCATATATTCACACTCATATTTTATGCATTTTTATTTTCTGAGTATTTCAATTAGTATGTTTTAAGAGAGCTATTCTGTTGTAACTGGAGCTTAACTAACTTTCCATTCTCCTCATGAAATCCTGGAAAACATGAGTATGTAATCAGCTGAGTCTCTCCTGACCTCCATGTTTTACTGGACAGAATTCACCACTTTCTATCATTCTCTTTTGCAGGCTTGCTCTCCCCACTGTGCTATTCACAGGGGTATAAAATGCTCAGGCAAACAGAAGTCAATGGCAGATGTGTCGGCAGCACTTCTTTCAGTAATTTTACTAAATGGATGTAGCCCATAAAAGCAGCCTTAATTAATGGAAACATTTTAAAGGCACTTATAATAAGCCAGGAAAACAACAGTTGCCAAAAGAAAACTCTATTAACAAAAAAAAAAGACTTAAAAATTATATTCCTGAAGGTGACAAAAGATTTGTGGTGGGTTAACCCTGGCTGGATGCTGGGTGCCCACCAAAGATGCTTTATCACTGCCCTCCTCAGCTCTGCGGGGGAGAGAAAGTATAATGAAAGGGTCATGGGTCAAGATAAGGGCAGGGAGAGATCACTTACCACTTAACATCATGGGCAAAACAGACTCCACTTTGGGAAATTAGTTTAATTTATTACAAATCAAACCAGCAAGAAATAAATTCCCTCCTGCAACCCTCCCTCCTTCCCAGAATCAGCATCTCTCCTGATTTCTCTCCCTCCTCCATCCCAGCAGTGTACAGGGATGGGGAGTGGGGGCTGCAGTCAGTTCACAAGTCTCTGCTGCTCTTTCTTCGTCAGGGGCAGGACGCCTAATGCTCTTCCGCTGTTCCAGAGTATGGTGCCTCCCATAGGATACAATCTTCACTAACTTATTTTTGAGTCCTTCCCATGCACTACAGCTCTTTACGAATTGCTCCAACGCGGCTCCCTCCCACAGGGTGCAGTCCTTCAGGAACAGGCTGCTCCAGTGTAGCTTCCCTGCAGGGCCACGAGTCCTGCCAGCAAAACTGCTATAGTGTGAGCTGCTCTCTTTACAGGGACACAGCTCCTGATAGAGTCTGCTCCAGCGCTGGTTTCCCATGGGGTCACATTCTCCTTCAGGTATCTCCTCGTTCTCCATGAGCTGCAAGTGGATCCCTGCTCCACTGTGAACCCTCCATGCACTCCAGGGGTACAGCCTGCCCCACTCAGCTGCGTGCCTGGAGCACCTCCTCCCCCACCTGCACTGACCTTGGCATATGCTGGGTTGTTCCTCTCACATATTCTCACTCCTCTGTCCATCAGCTGTTGCATCCCAATTTGGTGGGGTTTTTTCCCACTTCTTCACTTTATCACCCCTGAGCCTCCATCACCATCACTGATGGGCTCAGCCTTGGCCAGCCGTGGGTCTGTCTTGGAGCCAGCTGACATTGGTTCTGTCAGACATGGGGGAAGCTTCTGGTAGCTTCTCACAAAAGTAGTCTCCCCCACTACCAAACCCTTGCCATGCAAACCCAATACAAGATTTTATGTATGCAATATTTAAAAAAGGCGTTTCTTTATTCAAATACCCTAAAAATATTACAAGACCCATATTTGGGACAGAGCTTGTTTTCTAGAGGATGAAAGTGAAACAGGACTGCTTTCCTGCTCCTGTGTGACAAGGAGAAAATGCTTTTACTGTGTCTCAAGGGTCTTTTATTATTTAGAGATCTGAACCTGAAAGGTGCTGAGCACTCTCAGTGTTTACTGACTTCAATGTCACCCAGTCCTTCAGTCAGCTTCAATGAGATCTGAGGGAACACCACATCCTGCAGCAGATGTTTACCCCATAAAGCATCTCCTCTAGTGCACCCCAAGTTCAGAAATACCAAGGCCTCAATTCAGATTCAGCAGAGCTCTTAGGCAAATGCTTAAGTTTCTCCTTAGCCAAACACTCTTCAGCAGAATTCAGCTACATGTGTAAAAATTAGTATGCATTTAAATATTTTACCTTCTTTAAAGAAGGTGGCATGCTTTTTTATTTTCCTCAGAAGATGTCATAACAACATGTCCTTTTGTTTAAATATTGTCATAATTTTTTTAAAAAAAACAACATAGGTTAATATATTTCCAGCAGGTAAATAACATGCACAAACCCTTTGTCATTTCCAAATCCATCACCAATCATTTTTGCCGACATACACTTTTCGTTGTTTTGTTGTGGCACGGATGCTTATGGAGAATCTGAATAAACCCCATATTCTTGTTGCATCAAAGGGAATTATTTTCCTTTGGAAATTGCCCCCTCATACACCATCTGACACTGACTTTCCAATCAAATATAAAAAGAAAAAGCAAATTGCACCCACCATCTGTGAAAAAATCACTTTTATTCTTCAAATACATCTCTGTAAAATGTGGCTACTAGTAATAGCCATACATTTTGCTGCACTTGTATATTAGAGTTGTTTTCTTTCATTCCTGATTGAAACAGAATCATTGTATTATTAACCCAGAGAAGTTCTCTGTGCTTTTTAATTCCAGAATAATGAAACTCATTGGATCTTGGCGGCATTGAGTCTTGCTGACTAATCATTGGCATTGGCTAATGGCAATTTTTAATCAAATCTTATTATTAAACCAGAATATAAAAGATTTAGAAAATGCAAGGTTGCAGCTAGAGGTCATTAGTCATGAGCACAAGAAGTAATCAATACAATTATGGTTGCTCAAATTGTGTTGGATGGGCCAGGTGGCACAGTGTGATAATGCATTACCCTTTCACCCCTGGTGTCCTGCTCGAATCGCAGATAACGGCAAGTCTGCTGGTTTCCATCTAATCTCCAGTGGATGCTTGAACATGCAGAAACCATTAAAAGGAATTCAACCAAGTGGGCTAAATTCAGCTGTTAGTCACACTAGTGTAAATTTTCAGTTGAATTATTCCAGATTTACACTTGCCTCCTTACAATTTTTTTAGCTGCCTCCTTTTTAAAATTAAGATATTGAATCAGATAATAGCGATGGGATGGAAATGCTCACTTTATAAGGCCATCAACAGCTTAACATACTGTTATTCACTGTAGTGCAAGTATGAGGTAATAAAAATAAAGTCATTGCTGATTTATACTGAAGCTAACGAGTACAGAGCTTGTTGTTAAGCAGTTCCTTTCTGTTATGAGAATGTGATACTGAGGTTGCCTTAGTTTGTCTAAGGAATATATTTAAGAAAGGATCCTCAGGAAGAAAAAAAGGGGCTAGGAAAGGCTAAAAATTTTGAAAGTGTGAGTAGCAGGTGGAGCTGGGAACAATCTGTGGAAAAGCTGTATTTCATCCTAATAAATGAATTTATCTCAAACTGATGTCAACTCAATGTCACAAAAAAAGTTTACACTAGCTGTGAATCTGGCCCTACTGGCAAGTGTTCAAGCAAAAATACTGCCATTCATAAGCGTTTACTTTCCAAAAGACATGCTTTTATTTATCCCCTTTCAACAAAATGATTGGCCCAACTCCAGTGTTAGGCAATCTGTTTAAGGCTTTCACATAGGCATCTGATACCTGGACAAGGGGTGCTGATCTCCCATCACTCTCATCAGAGAACTATGGAAAATGCCAGCAGAGCTCGATGTCTGGGGCATATACACATAAAGAACAGTACTGCCTTCTCTGAGAATTGCAAAATTTCCCTGAATACTTATCTTGGAGCTGATTTTCTCTTACAAAAATGTCATCAGTTTCTCTTTGTGTCACTGTATTCCTCGAGCTGATCTCTATGCATCCTCTAATGCAAACAAATGGAAATTCCAACAGTATAAGAACACAATGTTCACATGAAGATGAGATTTCCTTATGAAAACCTGACAGGCCAAAATAAGTAGACCATCCTGATCTTTTTCTCACTTTGATATTGAAAATATCTCCTTTTTTTATACGTAAAGTTTCATCCCATGTACCTTCATGTACATATGAATAAGAAATAAAAATTCACACAACAAGTTAACTACTAACCATATAGACATAATTGCTTTTGGAAATATTGTACTTGAAGACATTTTCATGTCAGCTGTATGTGTTTGAGTGTCATCATAACATGGTGTTTACACCAGATTAATACCATATGCTGTGTGGGAATTATGTCAGGTTATAAATGGAAATACAGTATAATATCTGAAATTCAGGAGTGCGTTAGAATATGATTTCTGTTAAAGTGCTGCTATTCAAGAAGAACATAAGTCTGAATAACATTACTTTTGATTTACACTAGTATATTGCAGACAGAACCCAATTCCAGCTGCCTTAAATTTTGTTAAACAAGTGTTTAAATGATCGCAAATTAAAACTGTTTCTACACACTGCTAGTGGACTCATGTCCTCATTAAACCATCCAGAAGTGCTACTACAGAATCATGGAGACCTCAGATCTGGCAAGAATTATTTTTCTAGCTTTTCTTCTCCCAAAATGATGCTACTCTCCCATGTCTCCTCTAGGCCTCTTGTGAGTCTTGTCAACACATTTTAGCTGAAAGCTGAAAGAACTTCTTTAATCTACATTTTACTCACTGCCTAAGTAATTTAACAGTTGTTGAGCAGGTCAGGAATAGGAATAAAATTACACAAAAGTGAGGGAAGATGTGGGACGTTTAGAACACAGGAGAAGTGAGTCTAAACAGAAAGCAGTTAAAAACAGAGGAGAAAGGCAAATTAAGGAGCAGAGACAGACTATCAAAGCCAGTAAAATCCAAGACAGCTTTTCACTGATTTTAATCAGACCCCTTGGGAATAATAGAGGGGAGAACAATGAAGGACATATTGAAAGAGATGGCAACATTACGGTAAGAGAGCTTAGCAAAAGGAGAGTGGATGATGACAAAAAGTGAAGGTTTACCAAGGCATCATCTTCCCACACTGCTGAAGAAGAGGCACTGGGCTCCTTCATAGGCTCAGCTGACTGTCTCCAGAAGCCAGACTGCCACATTAAGTCAGCACTGTACTCCAGGTCTCAATTCTGTTCTCCGTGTGGCTTATTAGCCACGACACCAGAACAGTGCTCAGGCCCCCACGCAAAGCAGCTTCCCACTCAGCCAGGGCAGGGCAGGGGCGGAGTAGCAGCATAGCAAAGCCAGGTCTCCCACATGTCTCTGCATTCCTGACCCACCTTTTTTTCACATTCAGGCTGTTGAAAATTAGGCCAACACTTGACCCTTTGGCCAGCTCCTGAAATTCCCACTCAAGTTCTTCTGAACAGACCTCATTACTCAGGTTAGCAGAATGGAAAAAAAGGAAAAATATCAGAAAATGCTCTGAGTTTAAATAGCATTACATTAATAAGTGTAGAATGTTAGATGAGCTTTCAGAAAATTACAGTATGTGAAAAGATCACAAAAAAACCCATTCAGGTCTAAAGATGATTTTTGGTTTAGAGTGGATATGCATGCTGTAGTATCACAGCTTCTCATGTAAGGACTAAAGTATCTGCTAGATATCCTGTGGAATGTTTTCCTGTGCTGCAGTAAGTTCTCCCATTAAAACATGGTATGTATTCATGTTATTCACTTAAACATTACCTAACTCTCTTAGGGATGACAGATTGCCATTTTGATTAAAAATGTAAGGGTTTGCTGTTGATTTGACCCTGATTCATATACTGAGTAGGACGTGATATCTTTTGTGCTAATCTAGTTCTGAGCCCATTTATATATATGTATATATATATATACACACACACATATATATAAACACGTGTATATATAAAAAACTCTGTTGGAGGATTGAATGTAGAAGGAACGCATTAACTCTGTCTTTACATAGGACCTATTAATATGAAAATTATTGTAATATGATTAACAGCTCCTCTTAACACCAAAGAGAGTGAGTCTTGAGAGATTATTCTGCAAGATGATAACATTTCCCTATCCAGTTTGCAACCCTAGGGAAAACTGAAAAAATATGGATTTTGACTTGAACAATAATGAAATGGTAAGTGATATAGCTTTGCTGTCTTATAATGACTGTATTAATTTGCAAGCTGTAGTGCTAAACCAGAATAGAGGTGCTCAAAGAGATATGCCTGTTATCTAGGCAACAGTAAATGTGATGAAAATGCTATTTAGAAGCAGCTCCGTGTTTTTATCATAAATATAACTTTAATTCCTTGAGAGTCTCCATAAAGTCCCTGTAGAATGTAATAAATGCTACATAATCTAAAAGAGAAGACTGTCATTTATTACCATTCCCAATATTAGTTACAGATCTTCTAAAGTTTAAAACCACTTTCTGCAAGAGAATCTGTCCTATATATTCCATTCTATATTCCTTTCCCAGTTTAGAAAAATGACTCAACTGTGATAAAGAGATTCAATTTATACCTTTTGCCTGCTTTTGAGTTAGCACAGCAGACCTTATCTATTAATTTGCCAGGGAGAATTTCTCTTCAATGATGCTTTTTTCCCCAAAAGTGAAAGTCTTTTAAATTTTAATTTTAGTGTGGGAAGGAAGTACTCCACAAGTAAATGACAAAATGAAACTATATCCAGGCTGGTGTTTTATCACCAGATGGAAAGTGCAAAGCTTCTGTGAATGCAATACCCTTACAATGGTCAGAATTTTATATTATCAGTATTTATATATGACTGGGCTCAAGGCTGTACTATAGAGACTTCATGCCATGTTTACTGAAGCTGAATTTAATTTGACAAAACAATAAACCACAGCCATTTTTTGATGATAAAAGCCTAAATTCAGCCTTTGGAAAACAGTATTTTTAAGTTTTATGGAGGTCACTCTAGTGGCCTGAGAACTGTAGGGCTGAACCAAGCAATAAACAACACAGGATCATAACAAGTTATTCACAGTACATAGTTCAGACCTCAGAAGTCAGAGCTTCTTTTGTCTGGCTTCTCCAAGGCACTAATTTCTTGTCTTGTCTTTCCTTATAATGAAAATATGCTGTCAAATGCTACACACATCTTTGGGCAGAAGATGGTATATATAATGAGGCAGGATGAGAAGGAGCAGCGGCCTCTGCATGCTGCAGGACATCACTGTACTTGGTACAGTGCTGCAAAGGGCTGTTCTTCACAAGCCACTGTTCCTAGTATTTCATCCTGAGGACCCATTATACAGGACTATCTAACATAAGCAAATGGTCTGATGTTCATAAATGAAGGCTATTTAAGATATCACTGATAGCTTGTTTGTTTCACCTGGCTGCATAAGACAGATATTCATTAATTTTTTTTCTCAATATTCTTACAGAGTGCTGAATGAACTTTAGGTCTAGATGTTGTGGGAAGAACAGTTCAGCAGCTGAATGTTTCTCATGAGACAGCTGTTTGCAACAGGCTAAAGCATACAATGTTGCTACATGCTTTGTAGGCGAGTGTGATGCTACCACATACTTAGTGGTACAATGGAGTTAATGGAGGATTTCCTAAAGGATAGTGAACACTTAAATCCTTCTGGATAAGGGACAAAAAGAAACCTTGCTTTTGAAGAAGGGATTGGCTCTTCTAGTCCTGTTTAAAGTACAAAGAGAGAGAGAAAATTGATTTGCAAGCCTCAGACCATGTCTTCTGATGTTTACTTGTGCAGTAAATTATCATTTTTTTCTCCATGTCACAGTGCCATCAAAATGTGCTGAGATAGGTTGAAACAGACTTCCACCTCTGAAGGAGAAAAACATTCAGGGAAAAAAGTGTAGGAGATCTATTAAAATGTGTATTCTATTTAGGTTTTCTTAAGAAAATATAAAGCACCTTAAACTGTTCATCAGCCAAACCAGCAGTTGGTTTATTATCATTGAGAATGGGATTATTATGAGACAAGATTCTCCCTGTTTACTATCCACGTAAGCTACTTTAATATGAAGCTGCCTTCCTTTCTATATATTCTACATGTTGATGAGATAGTCACAGATTTCTGTATCACTAAACACCTTCTCCTGAGACAGAACTGACAGATATTTACTGAGAATCTGAAGGATATTCTCCCACACCAGTATTTTCCTTTAAACACTCTCTCCTGGTTTAGGGGAGCAGGAAGGAAATTTTTTGTCCAGCTTTGGTGTGCACAAAGTCTCAGTTTCTGTGTAGATTTCAGGAAGTTATGGCGTTGGCTATGTCAATATTGTCTGAGTGCATTCTTAAATCCTGTAGCTCTGAGCAGGTAGAATTCAATCTGTAGCTAAATGATAAGACTGTATCTGCTATAAATATAATAACATCATCCACACACACAAACAGATGGCTACAAAAGAGTGATGAGACATTTTGTTTTGCCAAATATAGAACCTAATGAAAGAAATCACAGACTATTTTTCAGTTCTTGAGGGTTTTAATCTTTGAACCTTTGAGTTCAAGTTCCTCTTGGCTCTGAGGATATTCAGGTTTTTATTACCTTATTTTGTTCTCCCCTCACTAAAATACTACGGTATGAATTAATTACAAATAAGAATCTTGGCACAGATTTCAATTTAAAGAGAAACTTTTTTTCTTTTCTGCAAAATTTATACCTTTTCTTCAGTGAAGGGACAAATTTAAATTACAACGGGGAACACAGTCATCCCATAAATGTTGGGGGAAAAAAACTCATTTTCTTCTAAAGCTTAAAATACTTTTCAAAAACTCACTTCCAGCAAGATACTTTCAACATGGCTATGAAAATATAAGTGATCATTTTCATTTAGGTTTATGCAAAAGAAATCCATTGTCATTTAAGTCTACTGCCAATTTCTCAGCTGGTATAAATCACCATTATTCCAGTTTAGTGGAGTAAAACTGCTGTAAATCCAGGTCAGGATACAGCTCCTGTTTTCTATTAACTTTGATACAAGGTAGCTAGATGAAATTCTGTATCCCGAGTTTTACAGGTAGTTAGACAACATGCTCTAATGATCTATTTTCTGCCTTTGAAATCTGTGAATCTAATGAAAATTATATATATGTATCAAGGGGAAAATACACCTGTTTACTGCAAAAAATTCTTGTGCCTCATTTCACAAAACATAGGAACCTGGCTATTTCTTAAGCCAGATTTCTTTTTACAGTATTGATAATTATATTGCAAACAGTAATTAGCACATGAAATTAATAAATCTTTTGCTTCCTCGTTTACACCAATTTCCCATATTGTATTAGTAACCACACATTAGCTAATCAGCAGGTTGAGGGGAAAGCTGCCAAAAGCAGATCTGATAATTGCAGCAGCCAAACAGTCATAGCAGGAAACTTTGGAGCTCCTGTGGACAAGGCTACTGATGGAGCAATCCTGAGATAACTTTAGGTGGAAAAATGTAGGATGTTTAGTTCTTCCACATTTAACTACCTCTTGGAAAACTGGATTCACGTATTACAGGGAGAAAGACGCATTTTGCACACGAACAGCACAGATAATCACCCAATATTGGCTAAAAGCAACTTGGTAATCTAGTGATCACCTAGAAATATTAATGAGATTTGTTCTCTGCTGAATTTTGCAAGCCATTTAAAACACCTTTTCTATCTCTTCAAGTCCATATATGGTACAGTTATTACTGTAATAAGTGAGTGCTCGACATATTTCACTGCCAAACATTGCCCCGAGATAAATAAATATCAGCAAATCCATCCTACAGGAAGGAAGTTTAAACACATACTAGATGATTTTTAGACCCACCCAACACTTTAGATGCTTCAGATAGTATTTAATTCAATATTCTAAACTTTCACTGACTACTGCTTAGCCTGTGCCCCATCAGAATCTTTTAAATTGTTTAGACTAAAGTTTCCCAAGTCCTCTCAGTGATTTTCCTCTAGGCACAGATAGAAACATTTCAGTTTTAGAGTATGGAGAAACTGGGAATCCAAAGTAGCTTTGACTCCAAGCATTATCAACAGCTTGGCATCCTTAATTTATTTTCTTCCTGAAGGCATTCTTGCTAATATTATATATCAACTATCTCCAAGTTTAAATACAATAACAGTATCTCATAAAAGCAGAGCTGAAGATCTCCCACTTCTGCTCATACCTAGGAGCCTTAGTCTGCCTGGGCCATCACATCTGTAAGTTTATTTCCCAAGGAGTAATAATGTCAACAGGGAAATATCAGATGTCCTTACTGCAAAATATCCTATATCTGAATGAGCAGGACATTTCCAAAAAATGTCCTACAGGACTTTGAGAGAAAGAACTGATGTTCTATTCGCTATATAAAGCAAAGGGGTAGGAGAAGCCACAAGATTATGAATTCTAAGAATTAGCTTCCCATATCTTAATATATATAGATTCCACATTCCTACAAGGACAGTATTTAAGAAACATCCTTGGCCCTAGCAGTTTTCACCATTTGTCCTACTACAGAGGGCCTTTCCTTGAATTGTAGCTCCCCTCACGCTGAGTTGTCAGACTAGGGACCAAATCATAATGAATTTCTGGATGTTCAGGAAGCCACCCTCTTTAGGGAGCTTTTATCTTCCTAAAGAAAAACTAGCTACTTTCATGAAACAAATGGGGAACAGGAAGTCCAAAATCTAGGTACAAGTCCTGAACTTCAAATTATAGTAAAATACAGAATGAAAGACTTTCAAATGGCATAGGGAGATGAGTACGAGGTCATGTATCTTGTCTGCCTTAATCCATCTGTCCTGTTCACTGTTTTTACTGTCTTGTATACTGTCTTTGGGCTGTGTTTCTATTCCATGCATATACAGGGCCCAAAATACGGGCTTCTGGTTTGCACCACAGTTTTCAGGCAGGGAAAACATAAATAAACAAATATAAAAGTAATGACAGAAAGCTAACAGCTGAAGAACTGTCAGTGCACTGCACTCATTTCCAAGCAACTTATGATGATAAAGCTTCAAACACAGGATGAGGAATTCACTAAGATGTACAGAGATAAACAGAGTAAGAGAGACAGAAGAGCAAGGGACCGTCTAATCTTTGAAACTAGGCTGCCTTTGCTACCATTGAGGGCATATACACTCCTTGAGAGGTGTGTGTTTTGGGGAGAGATTTGTAGTACTTATGATATGTAGGAGTATGATCACCACTTGCTCATGTCTATTGAATTTTGCCTCTGACTTCCTTTATAGATCTGAGATGGAGTTCTTTGGCCAGGAAATTCTGGGAACATGCATTGTGCCTTCATCTGCGGTATCTCAAATATATGGAAAATGAGCCCACAAATTTACACTGCTTCCTCCTACTAAGTGCTGAATCCTTTAAGCTCTCAAGCATAGCAGGACTTCAAAGGGTATTCTTATTACTAGCAAGTATCAAAAGCGGAAGGAAAATGCAGGGTAAAATTTTATTCTTGAGGTAATCCCTAATCTCACAAAAAATCTCAGGGAGTTTTGCTTTTACTTTCAGTACAAGCAGATCAGGACCCTCTGGTAAACCATGTGTTTTGTGGATTAAATGTTCATATTTCCAAGATCACACAGCAAAAGGGAATGATAGTCCTCTCCTACAAGTTTCAGATTTGCCATTTAATTAATTGACTTTGGCAGTTGGCACACAACCTTTTTAAAAAAAAAAACATTCCGAAATGTCAGCCTTGAAGAAGGGGAAAAATAATTTGATGAATTTTATCTAACTGCCAACCAAAGCACAAATGTTCCCTGTGGACCCGTTACAACACTGGAGTTCACAACTGATTGCTTGTGAATGAGCAAACTAATGCAGCAAAATATTTACTAGCTAAGTAGATGTAGTTTAATACATACACTCTTCTTGCCAGATATTTATACCTGTATCCTGTAAAATGATGAAATCTTCAAACTTGCTTAATTAATTAATTTAATTAAGGTAAATAAATAGACATGCAAGTTGCTATTTTCCCAAACAAGAATTTTCACAGACTGAGTGGGGGTTTTTTGTTTTGTTTTGTTGGGGGCGGGGGGGGACTGTTGGGGTTTTGTTCTGTGGGGGTTTTGTTTTGTGGGGGAGTTTTTTTGCCTTTTTGTTGTTCTCCTGCTTACTCTACATACTTGCGTGAATTATATATTTACTGGAAAGTCTTTAGGAGTGAACTATTTATTTGCAATTAACCAGGGCCTTATGTTTTATCTCCTGCAACATAGAGTCTTAAATCCTAGAGGAGGTAAATTTAGCAGAAGGGAATATTGAATTCAGCATCAGGCTTTCTAATCAGCAAACCCTATCCCACCACTCCATATTTAAACCATTGTGACTGAGAAAGACTTATCTTCATAGGTAAAAAAAATTCCCTTGGTTCAAAAAAAAAAAAAGTTTTAATAGCACCTGCAAGTGCAGATTAAACTATTTGCAACGATTCATTAAACTTAATGGCTCAGATACTACACCAGTGAAAACAAGCTCCACTGATTTCACCAGAACACAAGGACTTAACTGATAACTAAGAGACTGTAGTAATTTACCCCAAGTGACTCAAGATGTCCAGTCATCCTGCAGAACTTCCCCTGAGGTCAGTGTTTAAAAAGCAGAACCTGTAAGAGAATGAGTACTGATGAGACACCAGAAACTTTATTGATGCTAGAAACTGTTTCTTCTTCTCTTCTTTCACCCCACCACACTAATCGCACTCCACCCACAGAAAATGTACATCTTGAAACTTGCAGATGCACTCATCTATCTGCAGAGACACACAGCTTTGAGACAACGCTTGAACAAAATGCAGCAGGTTCAGAAAAATCCCTCTATTCATAAAATCACTCAAATTATCTGTGTGCAGCTTCCCATATGAGAATTTGCAGTCAAAGATACAGCAATGAGACAGAGCTATGAGCCATACTGACATTTTCAAGAAAGGAATAGGCACTAAAAAACACATACAACTGCATCACCTGTTAGCTAAATCACTTCTCCACTTTTGAAAATGGGGCTAAACTGAGCAGGCAGCAAATAGTTTGTGACAACATGGCCCACCCAAACTCTTCATAAGCACTACTTTCACTAATGCTATTTCAGTGTCCTAAATGCTGAGTGATAGGTGCATTAGCACCCTTCCCAGAAACACCCACCTGTGATGGTAAGATTGGTGGAAATGACGTGCTGAAAATATAAACATTTCATCCCAGACATTGGTCACATTCTCCTAAGCTAAGTGAAATTCTCTGAACCTGATAGTATACAAGTACATCTGTGTGTAAGCCTGTATAAAAGCAAGTGAGGGAGTGGGTGGGGAAAATATGTGTGGTACAGAACAAATAAAGCAGAAAACCCCAACCTTATCTCTTGCCATGCACAAGGAAAGTCTATTTGTGTCAGTGCTAGTACTTCTGAAGCAAACAAACAAGACAAGAAGGAGTAAATGACCGTGTTTCCCTCCAGGTTTTTTATATCATCCCTGAAACACTGGTACCAACACATTAAGGAAAGGAAAGTGGTGGATTGTACTAGCAGGAGAACATGAATAAACATTAGCATAAAACAGTGAGCTAAGAAATGATGAGGATTATTGAAATTTGACTGCCTGGTTAAATTAAATCAGGATGAGGGGAAAAAACATAGCCAAACCACAAAATCCTGGTCTCACAATTTCATAGAAATAAGTTTTAGCATTTCTTGGTATAAATTTACTGGAATAGAGTAAGAAAGACAGACAGTCTGAATTCCCCTCTCTTTTCTCAGGTTCATTAGCACTGAAGAGCACAATGAGGAAGCTGTGACTGGGAAGCAGTGGCCCTGCTCTGAGCATCCTCCCATTGTGGCCACGCAACTGTCATCATCTACCACACACATTCATATGTGGCCTTTGCATATCATATAGATTACAAAACAGAATATCAGAAAGTACCCTTCAACATGAGAACAGTTTTGCTGTGTGATATCAAGAGCCCTTACAGCTTTTTATCTCATTTTCAGCAGTAGAGTTAAGGAAGAGCAAAAGAACATGGCAAATACAGAGTTGTAGTTACTTGGTTAGCTCACTCATCCCTTCATGATGTGTTGTCGGGGACTTTCTGATAAGAAGATATTTTAATAGTTCTCAATGGATTTTTATTTCATTAACATGTCTAATAGCTTTCTATGCATGTCTAAACTTTTTTTGCACCCACGAACTAATGAGCTGCACAGTTCAATTAACACATCTGGTCTTTGTTTTGAACCTGCCATCCAGTGGTTGATATTTGATGCCTTCTAGGCCCAGTGTTATGAGAAGTGTTATTCTGTATTCACGTCACCCCCTCCTAATGATCTCAGGCATTCCCATCACTTCCTCTTTTCACACCAAAGACCCACAGCTTACTTTATCACTCCATATGCAGAAGCTGTTCCACACACTTGACCACCTTTCTTAAATTCATCTCTATTGAGATCTAGGTTGATGTTTTCAGGGAACTCAAATGTTTCTTCTGAGTGCTAAGAGCCTATCTGAAAGTCATTACTGTGTATCTAACGTTAACACCACTGTCCTAGGCTGAAGTATATTCTATTACCATGTCCGTGAGCTGTTGAAACCAGGTGAGGCAGTGTTCCTCGCCTCCTCCCTCTGTACTATCTTCTTAATGGGCCATCAATGCCTCGCCCCATGACTCAGAGATAACTCCCTCCTGGACTATCTGCTGTTAATGGGCCCATCAGGCCTTATCACACGACTCACCATCCCGTTGTGAGATGCTTCGGCCAGAGGGAGGAACCAACTATTCCATCCTGGATATAAGCTGAGACTCTGAACACCACAGGAGCGCTTACCTACTGGACTCCCAGAGGACAAGAGCTACCATTGGACTTTCTCACCCTTTTCTTTTTACAGGATCACTGCTTCAACGGAACTGCTTTGCTTGGACTGCTATTATCATAGAGTGTCAGGGTGTATCTGACTTTGTCAGTGTTCTTGTGCTACTGCATTTATTTATTTCTTTTTATTTTATTTTTTTTTCCATTAAATTATAATTCTGACTTGCGATCTCCCACTGGTTTGATTTCAAACTAGTATAACCACTTTACACTTCTAATCACTGAGTTGTATCTGACGTTCTGTCACACGGTCAGTCAGTATTATCATATTCCTCTGCAGTTCTTTCCAGTATATGTGTTTTTCTAATAGTAATAGTTTTTTCTAATAATAATAGTTTTATTTGAAAGCTATGTTATTTCTAGATTTCTTCCGCTCACTTTTGTTAACTGATCCTCACTTATAACTTTGAGGGACTTCACTGGTTCATTTCTACTGGAAATGCAGGTCTGTTTTCTTACGCTTTTAACTAGTCCTCACAGAGAAGCAAGGAACCAGAAATTCAGATCACATTTTGCTAAACTGGTGGTGCTTCTCTACATGTCTTTAGTCTTTGAGATGAGCCTAGGTGGCATGTAGCTGTCCAAAAGTTATCTGGAATGGGGCAAATTGAAAAAATGAAAGAGATCTGTATTGCTGCCTTCTCTACATTTTTTGTAGTGAAGCACTGAATTTGCATTGGTGGGTTGTTGTTTTTTCAAGAAACTTTTCTTTTTTATGTTGCTGACTTCCCAAGACTCTTCTTTTGAGCGGGATATTTTCTCCCTCCCACATTTGCATGTCTTATGCCAGAAAAAAAAAAAAAAAAAAGGAAAACTGGTCCTTTTTGAGATAATGTTTTTCCTTTTGTAATTCAAAATACATATTGTCAGCCCAGTAGAATTTGCATTTTCTTAGATTTTTTGGGTTAGTCTCCATCTGAAGTGGTCAGAATGAAAATTCAGAAGACCAGGTGAGAGGTTATTAATCTCATCATCCATCTCTGAAATATACTAGTATATATTTTTGATAAACTGTGAGAGTTTGGCAATCCTCCCATTTTCCCCTTTGTCCATTGCAGTTTTCAACGAATCAAGGTACAGTGACAATCCCTAGGAGCAAGGAAGTCCAGAAGCTATGCCTGATGGTGCTCAAAACTTGGGACAACATAAATCGAGACAGAAGGTCAGGTTTTGAACATGTGGTTTCCTTCAGCCACATTTTTATCTGAGCCATCTTCTTTATATTTGCCTTACCAATTGCTTTCACAAATTCATGGAAAACATGATAAAAAACATGTCACTGGAAAGTTTATGGATGAGATAGGTGACCATCAGTTCCTGCTTCAAATCTGTCATGCATGAGACTTACCAATGAATAAGGTTTAATTGGTTGGACTCTGCATTGCTATCACAGCAGCTACATGTGCCTTCAAGATGCTTTTGCCAGACATGCAGGGTTAAGGAGTGGGGAGAAAATCTATAGGTAGGCATTGGGCCCCATAGTCAAAGGAATCCCTTCTGAAAGGCTATTCCTCTATGGAAAACACATATTCTTTCATTCTGCACACAGAATGGACAGAATGGACTCCAAATCGTCTTGAAGGTCTTTCATAAATTTTATTTATCCTGTCCCAGTATCAGTTTCTTAAGTGGTGTCTTTCATAAAGCATTGTAATAGCAGTAAGGACTGTACCTGGCAGAGAAAGAATCTAGCCCCTTCTGCTCCGTGGACTTTACTGACATATCATAATGACATTGTACTGTAAAATAGAGGCAAACTTTGAAAATAAGTAGTGCCACTTCCACTTCACGGTCATTTTTAATGAAACATACTTTTCATGTAGTGATTTAATTTCAGGACTAGTTCATAAGGTCAAACCCTCATAATAACTACAGAGGCTAATGTTGCTGAACTTGACAAATTATGTAGAGTGTCACAGCATTAATCTTTGTATTAGTTTAGGAGGCAAATAAAACCATTGCAGTAGATGGAATTATAGGACATAGTACTAAAATCAGTGTCCTTATAGTTATATAGCTAACACAACATTTTGATTTGGAGACTTGAATGTGCCATTTGGAAATCAGAAGACACCAACCTCTGTTCCTTTCTCCTCTAGCAAGGTTTTATGTGGTCTTGGGGACCGCCTGCCTTTCTAATACTATATTACCTATTCCACAGATGTGCTGTGAGCATTAGCTAATGATTGCTAAGTGCTTGGAACACATGAAGCCTCATGCCTCAAAAATGCATGTATTATGAAATATGTGGTTATTGGAAAAGTCCCCGATTGTCTCTTAGAAACTGTCATGCTGCACTTACTATATGTAGAGAGTGACACAAAATGATGAAGCAGTTAAAACGATACTCTCAATTCTAGACAGAGCATTTGCATTTTTGGAGAAAATTCTTGTTTCTTTTTAGGGATTGGCATAAGAAGCTTTCAGAAAGGCTAAAAATACCTTTTGATGTTAACTCGCTTTACTTTTCTTTGGGCTAAGCACACAGAGGTACAAAAACAACTTGCAGAGCTTCTGAATAATGACATTAAGGCTAGAAAACTACTAATTATGGTATGCTATATGGGTCTATTTTATGTAGTAGTAGAGAATGTTCATTACCAAAGAATTAATAAACTCTGAAATTATGATTGTATAGGTTGCCTTTGGCCACCACATATACCTACAGTATTTTATTCAGGGACTTTCTTCATAAACCCACTAATTTCTGGTCAAAGTAGGAGAGTTTTTACCAAAGGTATGTGTTAAAATCTTAAAATTACTGAGACTCCAACAGTATCTTTAAAAAAAACAACTGTTTTAGCTGTTACAGTCTCATCTGTGCTACATCTTGTGTAAACTTGTCCAGATTAAGCATTCAATCATGGGATCTTGCTATGGCTTTTGTCTGCTAAATTAGAGATTCCCCATGTATTGGAAAACAGTTTCTCAACTTTGGATTTGAGACCATGATCAAGCCACCTCTTAACCTCCTCTCAGATAATCTAAGTACACTGATCTTCTTTAATCTCTCAATGTCAGGCAGGATTTTTAGACTTTCAATTGTTCTTGCTCTTCTTTTCTGCAACCTTTCGAGTTTGCCTTAATCCTTCAGAAGTAAGAATATTCAGCAAAAGGATTACAGGATTGTGGGATAGAAAATCATGGGAAATACTCATAGCTCTGGATCACCAACAATGGGAATGGTATTAAAATCAATGGCCAACAGCTTTTTGCATGGCCCCAGCTAAGTCAGGCTCGGAGACTGCTCTTAGAATGAATGCTTTTAGAATGAATTCTCTCTATCCCATGGCTAGAGGTGAGAAAAAGGCAAAGACTTTCAAAGCAACAGTCACTAGAACTTAGTCTTGAACAGGAGAATTTATATTTTTGTACGTTTGGGGTTTTTTCTCAATCTGAATTAGAATCAAAAAAATGTTGTCTTAAAGCTCAGAAATCTCTAGGAAATTGATTCAGTTTTCCTTACACAACTTTATTAAAGATATTAGCATTTTTGACAGATTCCATAAAACCATTTACAAGATCCACGACTGGGAAAATATCTCTTTAAACTTTAAAGATTGTTTTGTTAAATCAAGTGGAAGACAATGGTTCTATTGCAATCAAATGTTAGCAGTCCAGGCTTCAATGATAGGGCAATTAATGGTTGAGAATGCCCATACACAATAATATTTATACAACATGTTATGAAGCTTTCTGAGTATTTTCATTTCATCACTTAACCAAAAACTACTCTGATGATGTCAATAATAGAACAGTATCACACCTAATTTATAATTGTATACAGTTGCATTAAATTAACATTACTGTTATGTACATAGAAAAAGAAAATTAGAAATGAGTTTTGTTGGGAGAGGTTTGTATACCAGTGATCAAGGGTCCCTTCCTGGTAGTTCTGACTTCATGATAGATAAAATACACAAATAGTCATTAATAGGTTAAAAATGGAATGAATAACTGAAATGATTAATAATGCTATTATCCTCATTCTCTCATGTGTAATCTGTAAACTGTTGTCTAGGCTAATTTATCATTTCCCTAATGCCTGTTTACTTGTTACTGGAATGTGCATATAAATTGCTCCTAAAAGAGAATAATGCATTGGTGTAAATCAGGTCACATGATGCTCAGCCACAACGAACAGGGACTTAGGTTTCTATTCTCTCTCTTCTCCATCCTACTTGTCTTTTCTGAGCCCACCTGTGCGTGTCCAATCCACCCTCAAAGAGATTTGGCAAGAACTGTGTCTGAATCTCACTAATGCTATGCCCTCTGCTGTGAGTGAAGAGTCAGGTGAGATGCTGAAAACATCCATTAAGGACCAGCCTTTCTGCCTACATTTTCCCCCGCTTAATCACATATCCTGCTCCTATCCCTGGGAGCCAGTGCAGAAAACTCAGGCCTCTAGCCCAAATCTTATACAGCAGTATGCGGACTGCCAGTTTAACAAAGTTCTCTGTAAACCCAAACAGTTCCATAAGCAATCAGCCAGTACTTACAGCCATTTCTCTAAGGAAAGAAATGTAAACAATAAGAACAATGCAGGTGTATAGTCTCCCACAGAAAAAGATTGCAAGTCTTATGATGGCCATTGCACTGTCGGGCATACTGGGCAACATGGAATGGGCTATGCCTGAGGCAACAAATTCTGATTTCAAAATACAGCTGTGCACTGTGTGTTTGAAATACTCATTATTAAAACTCTGCACTAAACATGGTCTAGAATAGCATCTTCAAGGTCTCACTTCAGGAAAAGCTGGCTTAGGGTCTTTGTCAAGGACAGCCTGCACTCAGAGAGCAAAGCTTAAGAGGCTCCTTTCCTGAGAAGCATAACCCAACAAACAAACAAACAAACAAAACAAACATAAAAAAAGGCAACTCTCATTCCAGACTGAAGCTCTAACACTCATACTGCATCTTATGTGTCAGAGACAAAGATAAAGGACAGCAAAAGAAAATTTCTGTTCCCTTTGTTTTAATGTATTTCTGTTTATCGCTTTGTTGTATCATTTTGTGAGGCAGCTTCAAAGCTTTGTAGGCAGGCTGAATATTAACCATCCACTGCGATCCACTCAGTCACTCCTGGCACAGGTTAATCCCTGTATCATAGGCTGCCACCAGTTTGCTAAGCAGCTTAAAAGGACATGTTATAACTTTGACAATGACCTGCTAATGGTTTTACATTTCTCAGAAGTATTATGAGCTATCTTTGTCATTTTTATCTTCTAATGAGATCAATAAATTTAGGAAGCAGACATAGATGGTGCAAACTGCAATGCCACAGCCAAGGACGTGGCATGTATAACTGCTAAACTGTAAATAATAATGCAGGAACTATAATCAAGCCTTGACTTTTACAGTGGAAAATCGAGTTGTAAGTGCCTTAGCATTAAAAAAATCTCCCCGTTTCTTAGGAAAAGTGTAACCCTTGATTTCTTTTTCATATCATGCCACACCAATCTCTTAATGAAAAGCTTCACACTGAGAAGTATGTTTCACTCACAGATTTTTTTCTTTTCCACTGGGAAATCACAGTTTTTGATGTTTTAACCCTCTCTCTCAATCTTTGGTTGCCTCTACATGAAATAATCATGTCAGGTTAAAACTTTTGCCTAGCTCACATCATGTCTTAAATACGTATCATTAGCTTTACCTTCTCCCTTCCAAACAAAGTCCTAGACTTTAAAAAGGCAGAAATCACAGGCTGCTTCCAGTGCAGAGGATCATAGCTTTGGGATGATATGGCAGAGAACGTGTCAATTCACATGTCCCACATGTACCTGTTATGCCACGCCATGGGGCTGGGATCCTGAACCACCTTTAAGCAGCATGAGTGCTACAGATGCTCCCTTGCCTGCTGATCCCTGTGGGAAGTACACAGTTCAAGTGGTCTCCAGAGATAACAAACTATTCTCAATGTGTTTGCAAATGGGGTAGTTGCAAACAACACCTGAATGGCCTGGGATCAAGGTAACTTTACCTTCCCCTGACTTTTACACCTGTGGTTATGCTCTCCAGTACATACCTGGCCCAAACAAACCTGAAAATAAATGAACGTTCAGTGACCCTAAGACCCACATTAGATTTCACTGTGCCTGCAGTTTCTGTTGAAGCAATCAAAAGTTTCAAGTCAAGCAGCTATACCACCAGTTATTTCTCCAGCTCAGTAACTATGTGCACAAGAATGTACAAACTGTGTGGTGAAAAAGAAGACATGACTCTGGAAGCATATGCCTCCAGGTACAGGAGTCCCAGGCAGAGAAATATCAAAGAAAGTATAAGGTAGCTAAATATTTAAATGGTCCTAATTTCTGCAGTGTGCAAGCATTTGTCATGCAGTGGTTGTACTAAAGACAGAAAAAAAAGAATGTAAATTCCACAGTATATCAGCTGGCTACAGCTTCATATATAGAGTTTGCATTTCTCAGAACGTGGGTCTGCTTAGCCTCATATAGTTTTAAATCTTACCAGATTCAACTTTAAAAATATGTTGTACCAAATCATTCCACATCGTATCTGTCTATTCTGTACAGAAGAATAATTCTATTTAATATTTAATCATTCTATTTAATTATAATAATAATTCTATTAATGCTAGTCTGATTCAAAAGTCTTTGACTATAAAATTTGATGATTGATTTTTGCTTTGTACAATAAGGATAAAGAGACTACCCTTGACAATATTTAGGAGATATTACAACTGAGTGCAAGACTCTTCCCCATTCTTAAATACAAACCAAACTGTGCTGCCTGATTACAGAGCCTTCCTTTGGAACACTACTTAAGAAGCAATAGTATTAAATGTCGAAAAAGCTGTATATGTGTCTATAAACAAAGAGAGGCATAGCTTCTAATCCAAGTACCCCAGGAACGTATGGTTTGACTTGATTTTCCTACTGCAAAATAGAATGGTTTGGATTTTTTCTTTGTTTCTTTTTTTTTTTTTTTTTTTAGCAAACGATCACAAGCAATGAAAATTAAGGCAATTGAACACCTTTGAAATGCCAGCGGCTCCCTACTCAGTGCATTGTATTGTTGCGATGTCAGGAATGAGCCCCAGGAAGGCTTTCAGTGGCACTGCAGCCATGCTGCTCTAAGTGCTTACTGCTGACACTGGTGCAGATGAGCCCAAGCTACATGTGAGCAGAAAATCAATTACAGAAACTAGAGATTGGGGAAGGAAGAAAAACAAGTCTCCAGTTATCAAATGCCTTTCAAACTACTGTACACTCACAAGACAAGAACATACTTTTTTCTGCCAGCTTTAAAAAATATTTTTTCTGATTTGGATGACAAAACTGGAATATGTTTTCCCTTAGGTGTGCATGGTACCTGAGGAGGACATGTGAGTCGCATTGCTGTTTTTGACCAAGAAAAAGCATAGCGTTTAACACACACATTGCCACTCATATGAGAGCAGGACTAATGCAAAGATACATGTGCAACATGAAGGATTTATTTTTCCAGCAGCACCTACATTCTGCTCTTCAATTGTTCCAAAATGAAGTTAATAAGGGCTCAAAAACAGATATGCTGGTCACAACTCTGTTCCCTCCCTCATCAGATGCAGCAGCAAAATCTCTTTGATGTCATTTGAAAGAGAATAAACTGCACTGTTTGTTGGGAAGTTCATGCTGCTGTATTACAAATATTGTGAAAACCCACCTGGCCTTATGTGGAGGGTTTCTCTCCTTTTTCATTTACCAGCACAAAATAACTCTTCCATATCCTCCATTCACAATCAGATGTTGTGCAATGGATGAAAACCATGCAGCATGTCTCCAGTACAGTCAGGGCACAGATCACCTCACCTATTTCTGGTTGTTTATAAAGTAGGTGTCTGTGCCTGATGCATCAGGTAGACTCCTATTTTCCAGTCAATGGAGAGGAACAGAGGCTTCACTAATACAAACTTAGATGTCAGCCTTAGGGTGACACCAGTCATGCCCTAGCAGTGCTTATTTCTCTCCAAGGACCACTAAGTATGTCTAGAAAATGAGCTTAGCGTTTGAGGAGTCACAGTGCACTCATCTATGCTCTACCGTGTCCTCTACCAACTTATCTTCCTTTTTTTATGGACATCATTGAAAAGAGCCCTGTTCTTCTTGTATTCTTACTATTTTTAGCCAGAGTTTTAATAACTTTTGCCATTATCCACACATCCAGCTTCCATTACACACAAGTTCTTGTTTTCCCTGGAACTACTCACTTTTTGAAATGTCTCTCTACAAAGGTAGTTGCTAGAGAATAATCTCGTGTGAGAGCTTGGAATCTAATGTAATTTGACCCCTCTACCAAGCCTTAAAATTTTGAAATGCCAGAGAAAGTTGGTTATTTTCTACATGCAGATGTGTAGGCCAGTGGAAGAAATACAATAAAACCTGTCTCCCTGTCACATCCATCTTGGCACTAGCATTTGCAGTAGATTTGGAATCCTGAGGTGGGAATCACCAAGCTGGTACTATGGGACTTTCAAAGAGCTGAGTTTAACTACATCTACTTTTGATGGAATAGTCTGGAGGAGCTGTGAGAGACACAGCCTCTGGATATTTATATCCAGATATTTCTGTATAGCAAGGAGACAGGATAAAAAGATTTGACAGTTATTACCTTGTGCTGTGTTTTACCTTGTTTCCAATATTTTATCTCAAAATATTCATCCCATTTTTAATGAGAATGCTGTCCTTGTTAAATATATGCACTTTCACCAATTATTTGCTGAAAAGGCTAAGAGATGATATAAACCAGAAAGCATAGTAGACAAGCAGTTAATTCACACTGTTGGAGCATCCTTGGTATGTGGAGCTTTATGACATTTGAACATTCAATATTTCAATGCAAAGATAAGAATTTGTGTTTTATTTATGTTTTACAATTGCTCAGAGCATTACGTATGTGCTTCATGGCTTTACTAATAACAAGCTAAATACAAAGGTCCAATATTACTATTATGGATTAAAACTTAATGCCCACTGAAGCCATTGACCTAAATAAATACATAGAGCTACCTAAATGTATTAAGGAAGGTATATCTTTGAAAATGATATTGCAACGCCTATTTGAGAATATAAAGCTCCCATATACAAATGGAGAATCAGTGACACTGATGAATGAGTGTTAGCATTTCAATGATGAAATAAGAAGACATGAGTGAACACCACCTGATACTGTAAATAAGCATGCTTCGGAGAGAGGAGGAATAATTTCCTATCTACAATCTAATCATGACCTCAGTCCTGACCTGAAAAGACCACTTTCCCTAATGATTAGATCAGAGATAATCCCACTGTGGCATGCACCCAGGTGTGTTGAACTGAGCTGAAGTGGTTTTGTGACAAATGCTGAATTTTTAATATTCAGAAGCAGGACCAGGAATATCTTGCAAACTAAACTCAATTTGGGTACAGTAAGAATCCACTAGTTTTAACTCTGTTAACCAACCACACCAGAATTTCATACAGCATATTTTAATACCTTATCAAGTGTTCTAATTTACTGGGTTTTTTAAAATAAATATTATTCATTTTTAGAAATGCTTCATGATCTTCTTTAAAACTCTGGTCTTTCAAGAAGACTTAAATGATGATTTATGGGTCCAGACGATCAGCACACTATTGGGCTGGTAAATACACAGCATTTTATTGATACAGGCATTACAGTGGTGATTCACAGTCACAAGCTGAGCCCTCCAAAGACCGAATACCATGGTCACAATGCAACAATTGCTGTTGCCTAAGCTCACTGCAAATAAAAGTATTCTTGATGTAGATAACCATCCCTGCCAATTCAGCTACACAATTTTCAGAATTCAAAGACTTTTTTTAAATTCACATATATCAATAACCTCTGATTCCCAGCAGTAATACAGTACCTGAAATGTTTATGACCCACATGTTGCAAGTGAGTAAACAGAGATTTTGCAGTCATTCTGGAGGACTTTGTTCTCGACCAAAAAAAAGAAAAGGAAAAAAACCACATTTTTTAAGTCCTAAAGACAAAATATGCCCATAAAACTGCAGCAAAACATTCAAGGTCTAAGGTTCTGCAGACAGCATATCTGTGCTCTAAAGTCAAGTGTAAATGCAACACTAGCAACTTGTCGCAATACCTTGATCATACAGCTGAGCCCACAGACTAGCAAGCAGATCAGCAGATCCTGAATCCCTGCCTTCCCTGCACTGACCCACAGGGCCAGGAACTTGCCTTCTGTCACATGCAGAGTTTGCGAGTCTGATGCTGGACGCAGGCTTGACATTCAATTTCTCTTTTAGAATCATGAAATCACTAAGGTTGGAAAAGACCTCCAAGACCATCAATCCAATCTTTGACCGAACATCACCGTGCCAACTAAACCATAGCCCTCAGTGCCACATCCAGGCATTTCTTGAGCACTCACAGGGACGGTGACTCCAACACCATCTTGGGCAGCCTATTCCAATGTTTAACCACTCTTTCATTACAAAAGTTCTTCCTGATGTCCAACTTGAACCTCATCTGGTGCAGCTTGAGGATACTCTTGTTTTTACTAGTATTTATTTATTGAGATGTTTCCACTTATAAATACCTCCCTATTGCAATGGGATTTTGTACATCCCTATTCCATCAAAAGATTTAAAATTAGCAAGTGCTCTTGCAAGAGTCTCAGCTGTGCAGCAACAAGAATATTCAGGTCTGATGATAACAGTTTTCAATAAGTGATAACAAGGTGGTTTTATTTTAAATGTCTGTCACAGTTGCATAAGACAAATCAATTGTGATGCAGCATCTCCTATCTACAACTGTTCGTAGGGTCAGACTTAAAGACACAACCTCATCTGAGATGAATTAATATACATATTTCTTAAGTACAGCAATTTCCCCTTACTTTGCCCTAACCTATTGAAACCGTTGGTTTCAATATTATACTTTGTCACTGGATCCAGCAATGGATCAGATCTCAGGAATGAACTGAAGCAAGTGAACTGTGGTTCACTTCAGGACACCAATAAAAACACTGAGCAATGACAAGCTGAAATTTTAGGTAGCTATAAGAGTATCCTAAAGCACCACCATTGTCAGGCATTCTTCTGACCATAATTCATGCTCACCAGACACAGTATTTCATACCATAAATACTGTCTCTCTCATATCAGTGTGGAAAGCTAGGTCCAGAAATACATTGATGAAATCTGTGGGGGAAACACTTCTCACTCCATACCTCAACACTCCTACTGACCTTCTCTCTGGCTCTCCATCCTTTGAACCACTCTAAATTGTTTATCAAAATCACAAACAAGGCATAAGTCAATTACCCTCTTAGAGCATAAAGCTCTGAGCCTTGATTACATGTGTAGAAGGAATATTTACTTTTTAATCAGGGTTGACTGTGGGGTGTGGAGGTAAGGCTATTTTGAAGATTAATTAGTATTTGTGCATTGCTTTGAAGATGTGAGATACTAAGTATTTTTATGGCACCCAGCTGATGGCCTTAACTCTTTCAGCAATGCTGGTGTCAGTGCCTTGAAAAGTAGCCATTCTGAGCTGTTTTTAGGTAAAACTTTGGAGGTTGTATCGATGAAATGCAAAGACAGAATTTTCAGTTTTGGTCCCCAACCCTCTTCTCTCTCAGTCAAACCATGAAGGGAAATGGTACATTTAAAAACATTGGTAGACGAGGCAGATAGTAGGATAACATAAATTTTTTTGTCCTTCTGATTCAGCATTTGAGCTTGGCAAAGATGAGGAGCTTACATGTTACAAACGTGATGCATCTATTCTCATAACATCCCACTGAAGAAAACCATGAGCTTCCATGTTAATTTTGCGGATGAGGTGCTCTGAAAACATCAGGATTTTTGAAAATTTGGGCCTTTCTCCTATCCCATCTCCCACAGCTGAATTTAGATGCCTGAGTACTTTCTGGATCTCAGCCTTGTGACTTGCCCGAGGTCAAGCACAGACCCTACCTATACCTGTAGAGTGAGAAAAAAGTTCCAGGCTGCTCTAACCACTGCCTTATTCCTTCTCTCCTACAACAGACAACTGACCATGTTTTGCATCAGGACAGTAATTTTTAAATAAGAGTTAAGGAGTTTGGCTTTATTTAGTCTCATCAAGAGTCAAATCCATGCAGAGGATCTGAGGTCATGAGGAGACATAAACACAATCCCTTTCTTAGGCAAACACAGAGTTTAAAAATCACAGAGGATATTCAAACCTTGGGATGTACCAACTGCATCCCTTTTGTGTACCTCACAGCAGCTGGCCAGAGCATAGCATCAAATCCCAGGAGCAAAATGGCTATTCTGACAGCCACAATACTGGTGTGCATCTGCCACTGTGAGAAGGGGAGATTATGAAAACAAGAAAAACAATAAAGGTGGCAAACTGATGCCAGTCTGATATTCCAAGATCCATCCTTGGGAAAGTTAAGAGGCCTCATGGCATATGGCTTCAGCTGAGACCTTGGGTAAAATAAAACCCTAAGGTCCCCAGCTGAAAATACAAATGACAAATAAAAAGAAAATTCTGGAGGAGAGAGAATGGAGTGATCCACCATGCATGTAAATGGCATTTAAAATCAGAAAACAAAGGGGAATTTTGTTATCATCAATTATGACAAAGCACAATGTCACATAAAAGCTCAAAAAATGTAAGAAACAAGGTCCTTTGACTAAATGTGCTCTAGTTTCATCCAGCACAAATTAGACAGGCTGGAAAACTAAGCAGATTCTTACAGGATCAAGTATTAAGCAAAGTGTTCAGGATTTGAGTTAATGAATACAGCGTTCTCCAGATGTTCCATCATTGTTCCAGAGTGGGAGGAAAGCTGGCTGCAGACAAAAATCAAATTTTTATACTACTCTTAGATAATGCCAGACAGTAAGATTTCACCAATATAACATCTGAGGCACAGAGACAATGCATCATGGTTGGATAACCCTATATTCCATCCATTTTGCTGAAGACAAGACAAATAAACTAAGAATCAGAACATTCAATGAGTCATATCAAAGGTATAAATTGAAAGTCAACACTTGTACTGCATATAATCTAGCTGAAAAAGAATTTGTAGTCTGGAATTTCCCATTTAAACACTGCTGCTGCTTCTTGGAGATATACTCCAAATGCTAACTTTAAACACTGCCAGTCCTTTCAAGTTGGGTTTTCTGCTTACTTTGTAATATCTTTAAGATGCACATCCTTCTTCAGAGTAATGGAGAGTCTGAGAAAAGAAATTAATTTCTAAAAATGGATAGTTTGCTTAGAAAAAGTACATCATTTAGTTTTTACCAAGGAGCTAAAAATCATCTTAATTTTTTTAAACATATAATTCTTTTCTTGTTAACAGATTAAACAAGGAAGTTTCTGGGATGTGCAGAAACAGAGATCACTAGAGATAAAAAAAGGCAGTGAGCATAACACTCTAGAAATGCCTAAGAGATGATGACTGGAATAAAGAGAGTCAACATCTACATTGGCCAACAGATACTCACCATGAGAAATACACCAAACTTTTCGAAAAATACACAGAAATTAATAATCATTTGCAAGTTCATCTTGAGTGCATGGCTGATCCTCGTGCTGAGGAAAAGGAAAACTCACGTCAGGGAAGAGGGTGTACTTGGGGAATGAGTTTCAAGTTTGAGGCCTAAAAGCAGATGAGGCCTGCAGTTAAACAGGTCAGATCCAGTTCAGTTGCGCTAATCTCATTTGGTCCACACTTGTGCCTAAACTGGCCATTTAGCGTAAAGGACTCTGTGTGTGTGTGTGTGTGTGTGTGTGTGTGTGTGTGTGTGTGTGTGCTTGCTTGTGGGTACACATCTATGAGACCTAAATACCTGCACAGATTTTTTCACACCCTCTGAAGGCAAGTCAGCAGTGAGCATTCACTGGGCATGAAACATTAAACTATAAAACAGTCCCTGCTTGTACTGGTGAGGATTTCAGTTTTGTGGGACAAGTAAATTAACTAGGAGCACTGTAGATATATATTCACTACAACTATTTGATGTCCTACTTCGTAAGTGCCCTTTCTCAACTGACACATCTGGGGTCATACAACAAGAGAGAAGACAAGAAAGGGAGGAGATGCTATTGGGCTACTGCCAAAGAACAGGTCCTCTCCGTGGTCCTCTTTAAATCCAGGGGCTGTATCAGGAAGGCAGTAAAAAGCCTTTGTAGCCTCAGGTACACAGCAGGACCTGGAACTACGGAGCTACTGTGTCATGGTGGATAGGTACAAGGGAGACAGGAGGTGTGGGACTGCACACCACGAGTGGAGCGCACACCAAACATTTAGTTTGTGCTAAACTTAGGGCTGCATCTTCTCTAAATTCAGCAACACCATGGATCAGGACAGTAAAAGTTAAAATACAGTCATAAGATTGAGAAATCAGGGAAATGTATGTTGTTTGAGTATACCAATACTGAAATTAAAATAAAATAATAAAATAAAATAAAATATAAAAAACCCCCAAATTTTTAAACTTTAAGGGGACCACCTTCATTTATGACACATTCAAACCTTTCACTTCCTCAGTTGCAGAAACATGGCACATAAGTAAAACAGTATTGATTTGTTCTTAAAGGGGAAAATCATTTGCATAATAGAAAGTAATAGTTTCGTGAAGCCTATTTCTGTGTGTACAACACAGGTGATAAGTTGATGAAGAACGAACTGTAGTCTTGGAAATTCAGACTTCAGATCTTGGCAGTAGGTGAAAAACTTGAACTGCATGTATTCACCTGGGGAAGATCTTGTCTTTTCAGCATAAAGCATGTTCTTCTGCCTGGATTTGCCTAAATATATGTTGAATTTCCATTCAGCTGTAGCTTGTTGGTTGTTTTATTCTTTTTAAGTAATAATTTACAAATTAGATTTCTTGAGAGTAAACTACCAGAGGAGGTACACTCCCCTCTCTTCAAACGTATGTGATAGATCTAATTATTTTTCTGTAAAACTACAAGCACCCTTCTAAATAATGACAATCATTAGAAAACATTAGGGTCTGTCACATAATCTCTGCCAACTGCTGATAACATTTTATTACTGCTTAGAAAGGTTGATTAAAGCTTGTAATAGATTTAGTGAGGGTGAAAGATTAACAAAAAGGTATTTATGATAGAGACACTAAAACATAGCATGTTCTCGGTAAACACTTGAAAAAACCAATCCCTGTGACATTTATAGATGTTGCTCAAGATGTAGTTTTTCATCTGCACACTGAAACTGATAACAAGTTTCTACATGCAGAGGAAAAAAAAAATGGCAGAAAGAGAGAGGAGCACATTACCTTCCTATGTCTCATGTCAGAACAAGTGAGAAAGGGCTCTTCAAAAATAAACCAGCTGAAACCCCTGAATTAGGTGCCGAGACTACTGGGTTTTGACCATGTAGACAAACTTGTTTGGAACTATAAAAATCAAAAATTAAAACCTAGGCTGGATCAGAAGGCAGTGACAAAGGGGTATCTCTTTATGCCTGGCCTTTTCTTCAGTTCACGCACCTCGAGCCCCTGTATGGGGAGACAGACACTGTGTGGGGCTGGGCACTGTAGAGCACAGCAACTGAATGCAGCCTAGCTGGCATTCCATGATGGGCTGGCAAGATGGGCATCCAAGTTTCCCTCCTGCTCATTTTTCACAGAGGAGAGCTGCTGCCAACAACAGGCTAGCATGTTTCAGTATGGAGCTGTTAGGAAGGATGGAGAGAACTGCAAGACCATTTGGAAGCAACCCCATCCTTCCACCAGCAGTGAAGCCCATCATCCTCTGGAGATGCCAACATTGCAGTGCATGGCAAAGACACTGGAGTGCCTGGTACCTCAGGTAAGAACATGCATTCCTGTGGCATATCACAGTCTCCCTCAAACATCTGATCATTTATCCAATCATAGGGCCTACTTGCAGGTACAGATTTACTGGACTGCAGGATCAGTTTGCTGCTCCCGTCAGAACAGCCTCTGCTGAAGACCTGGTGCAGCTGAGAAGCAGGTGCCCAAATTCAGCAGTGACAAACTCAAGGCAAGGCAGTGAATGGACATGCCATGGCAGAGAACTTCAGCTGTCCTAGCTCACTCCTAACCTTCAGTTGTTGTTGCTCTGCCTCTCTCTACCTCCCTAGTCAAGGAGATGAAGCAGGAGGGTTCATCTGGTTTCCACAAGCCTGCAGCTTGCCTTAGTACAATTAACTGAGGTTTATTCCAGTAAACTGTGGTGAGTCAGAGAATGCTGAGCATTCACACTCAGTCATCAGGGAGCAGGTAAAGATACAAGGAGTGAGCTGGAACAGACAGTGGGGGGACTAACTGGTTCAGATTGCTTACCATAAGGCAACATAGCAGGATTAGATAACCTCTCAAGGTCTTTTCTGACCTGATTCTGTAACATCCGCCATGAATTATCTTCTCTGGTTTTTTGAAAACAACAAGCCAATATTTAACAGTAGTCCAGTACACTGACCAACTGACACCACAAAAATCATTTACTAGGAATAAATGACCAGCCAGATGACATGAAAAACACTTTTAAAAATAAAAATTATTTCTGCACTGTGCATGCCTTGACAAGTCTATGGCCAGATATACATACACAGTCTGCAAACACATTAATGGATGGATAATCAGGGAGGTCAAACTGTGGTGAAGCAGAATGAGCTTGTGGTTAACCTGAGCAGAGAGCCACTGTGAAAATGTTTGTATGTTATATTACTGCAAAGTGGATGACAGATTATAGAACCTGTGAGTGCAAGTTAGCCTGCCCCAAACCAAAATGCACTATATGGGCAACATTCACTGCAGGGATGACTGATGGCTTTCATGTTGAAAAGTGGGAAATTATTTTTAATGTCAAGTGATGGCCAAAGATAAGGCTGTTAGTTATCCTAGAAAATGTAAACCCAAATCTCTCAAGTTTAACCACACCCCACAGTGTCATAGCCAACACACGAGTCCAAAGGCATCTACTGAGATGAAGTTATATAGTAACTTTTTTCCCTCATTCTTTCATACCTTGGAAATTAATAGCCTTAGAAAAAATATTTCTGGGCTATATAAAGAAACTCAAAGAGCGGTAATTGTAAACAAAAATCTCATGTTTATGTGTTGATGTAGTGAGTCAGAATAAACATGACAGCTTTACCTGAGAAGTTAAGAGTCTGAAAACAAACCTCTCATGTTTGGCAACAGGCACAGAAGATTTTTAAAACCAAAAATAAGCTTAGCAACATACTTTACAACTCCCACAAGTATGCCTCATTCACCCAAACCACTCACCAAAGTCAAGAAAAAAGAAGAATCCTGTAATACAGGTCCTGAGCATCCATCATGCTCTGTATTTCACATGCTGCCTGTATCCCATAGAGCTGCTTGCTGAAACCTGCTCCTGCAGGGCTAACCTATTCAGATAGCAATCATTCTCCTGAAAGCAGTAACAAATTATAAGTCCAGCAAAGGCTGGCATAGTGAGCTAAAGCCGCAGAACTCACCAAGGAAAGAAAGATACTGGAATAGGCACAGTTACTTATTTCCAGCTTTTATACACTGGACACCAGGACAGCCAGGATGTGACATACTACAGTATTGCAAGGACTTGGACCTCACCAGGGAGTGCTGCCGTGAAGTTCTCAGCCTCCTCTACTTCCTTGGCAATTCTGTTCCTGATCCCCGTGGCACTTGAATGCCTTGCATACTATCCAGAAAGATGATTTTCTCCGGGACAAGGAAGGCAAGCAGATTGTGAAAGATGCAGCTAACATTTGATTGTGGTTTTGGAAAGCTAACTGTACGTAGTCTGAACCATTTTGGAGAAGACAATGGATAGAGTACTTCCACCTGGCTGAAATTCCAGTTTGACTATGACAAATCTAGTCATGGAACAGAGGGAAATTTGGAAAGCTAGGTGTTATAAGGAACATGCATTTAATCAACAAATAGAGAAAAGATCAGAAGAATCATGAAAGCCATGAAAATTTCCATACCATCAGTGTCTGAATAAAGCTAAATATCCTGAGCGCTACTTCATCAGCTATGAAAGCAGACTGGTGGAGGAATTGGATAGTTTGGCTCTAGTAGGATTTCTGTCCCCCAACCTCAGAGAGAAACAATATTTCAATTTTTACTCCCCAGTCAGAAGGTACCACAATAGAATGCACATCAAAAACATTTTTGTCTGCATCACCTTGAGTCAATAAAATATTTTGGTGACAGGTATTCCCACATTTCTAACATTTAAAATGAAAGGTTAGCAAATCAGAGGTTAAACTGTAATATTTTAATCAGGACTCTTCGCTCTTCAGTGCCAAAGCACAATGTTTTCTTCTAGCTTGGGAAACAGCTGCATAGGCAGAGCAATGGCTTCTATCAAACACATTCAAAGAAATGCCTTCTCTTTTCATTTTTCTTTTTATAGTATAGAGTTTTTAGGAAAATATACTGAAATAAATACATTCAACAATCAGCAGAATAATTGCTCTTCCCAGGACTGTGAACTCTAATTTTTGCCTCTTCTAGTGTAGCATCATTTCTTACACCTCAGGTATCACACATTCCCTAACAGTGTGTCTCAAGCTAAGGAAAGGGGAGGTATAACATGGTTCTCTGTGTGTTATATCTGGTGGTTTGTATTATAAAATGAATGAAACTTTATTTCTCCAAATTCTACTGGCTAAATGACCAGAGGCTTATTTTATCTTTCACTGAGTTCAGTTCAGCATCTTTTGAAGTCAGTCAAAGGTTTTTTCACTGAATGTTGAAATACATCATAATGAATCAATAATTATCCACAGCTGTTTGATAGATGGGACCTCTGTTATGTTCCACAGATATCAAGAGAATTTTCTGTTATGTTACTTGCTTTCTTTTTTTCCTACTGCCCTGAGTGGACACCATGTGCTTATAGCCAAATTTCCAGCAGAATTTTTTTTCTGTTAAATGATAGGGATCATTATTCTAGAGAGGTTTCCTTTCTCTTAGTGTAATCTTAGCTGTTGACAAAGTCAATGGTCTTCGAGGAGTCAGGGCTCCACACCTGCTACCCTCAGAGTGACCATAAGCTTCCCAGAAGGAACCACTGCTGGAGATGCTGGGAGCTTTACCTGCATGGTAAAACATACCATGCTCCTTCATTCCCAACTCAGGAAATCCCCTGCTATTCCTGGACCTGGTCCCTATGTTTTCCTTGCAGCATCTTCTCTCAATATAACTCACAGTTAATCTTCAGCTTCTGCTTGAAATGTCAAAAAGCTGCAAAAATCTGGTGGTCCTATTACCTTTCTTGAGGAAACATCATTTAATTTTAAATATTTCCTCAGGATTACTTGCTTTCACAAAGTTCCTCCAATTTCATGAGTTAACCATAATTCCTGGCCTCGAAGTAGACGTGACTCATCAGCAGCAATTTTATCTATCTCCCTCCTGCAAACAGAGAGTCCACAAGCGTATTGGTCAGAAAGGAGCAGAAGAATGCATATGCATATCAAATATGCTCAGGCCTGTGGAAACTACCAAATATCTTTTGATACACAAGAAGCAGAGCTCTCGAAGGAAAGCTAAAGCATATCACTGGCTACTTATGTGTTCTCCAAGAGCCCTGGAAAGGAAGCCAAAACTGGAGGTCCAGTATGCTTTTTGAACCCCTGCATGTGCAGACCACCCTGCCTTGTACTGGTCAACCAAATATTCTACATTAGCATAGTTTTCCTACTTTAGTAGCTGTCTTACTGTCCCACAGTATGCACAAGTGGCAATTTCTGTTGATATAGGACAAGCCAACTTAAGTCAAAAGCAAGGGAAAATACTTATTTATAAGTACTATAAGCAACAGAGTTGCAGAGATTTTTATCATACGGCTGGCAAAAAAAGGAAAGAAAACAATTTCTAAAATCAAGTCCAAGAGGGCCATCACTCTTTCTTCCCTTCTCCTTGTCTCACTTTGTATTTAGCTGCCAAACAAGATCTAAACCAGATATGGCCCAAGAGGGCAGGGTCTCAGAGCTGGCGTACACTCTTCACTACATATATGCATTCACAGAAGGGAACCTGCAGCTAAGGAGGAAGACTAACTTATGACCTTGTGCTGGAGTTTTGCATGCAGGCTCATTCAAATTCATTTCCCCATCTCCATTCAGGAACTGGCTTCAATGTCCTCTCCCTGGACTATTAACTGGCCTAACTTTTCCAAATGCAAATATCCCTTATCTTTTACTGACCTATCAGTACATCATTAATTCACAGAGGAGCAAAACATTCAAGACAAATTTCAGCGTGAAACTTTTCCAGGCTCCAAATTTCCTCTCAAAGTAGCATATACATAGACAACCACAGCTAATGCAAGCATTTAAGTGTGATCTGTGCTTTTGGGGTAGAGGTCTGTGGGGTGATTAATGGACTTGAGCTTCTCCCTGAGGATTACTATGAGCCTGATGTGACATGGCCACCAGGACTGGGGCAAGAGCAGAAAAAGTTCCTGTTGTCAAGTGCAAGTAGGACAAATATTTGATAGTTCTTCAGAGTTTTAGACCACTGGAATCTGTGGCATCTGCAACAAAGGGTCTGAATACGTGCATTCTTCCACCAGATTCTCATATGTATTTATTAATACGGCATGACAAAAGGGGGAAAAGCAACAACAGAAATTAAGCCTAAGAACATCTTAAGCCTCAGCAACTCCAAGTCACCTCATAAAAAGTGCCAGAAAGTCAGATGGGCTGCTGACTTGCAGGCAGTATCACAGACAGCCTGAAGCTGGGCCCAGGAGCAGGTGTACTGAGTATCAAAAAGGAAACTGCACTCTGCTGTGCCTGCAGCCAGTGCCTCAGACTCCACACATCACCTGGCCCCACTCCAGCGATCAGTTATCTGAACCCAGACCATGCACTGAATGTGGAACTGCCAGTGCTGAGTCACTCTATTTGGGGCTGCCCTCACATTTGAAGACTTTTTGGTTATTGATCTAAAGAGTCATGACTCACAGGCTCAATATAGTGCTGGGTTTAAAAGACTGCTTTGTTCTTAGAAGTGACACATATGTCTCTTCAGGGCAGCAGCCCTCCTCTGCGACGCCTGCTTCCTCAGAATAAACTCCACGAGGAGTTGAAGAGATGCACAAAAATGAACAGCACAACAGGAGAAGTGGGCTATGCAGGTATCAATCCATCCATCCGTGCTTTTCTAGCTTGCAAGGCTCAGACAAGGCAACATTATCCATGCTGCGGTGTGTCACTATTACCATAGTGTCTCTTTTCACTTCCTGGGAGGTGAATCTGAGATCACCGGAATCATAAGTGATCATTCAGTATGTGAAACTGTCTAACTGAACATCTTTAAACCAAAAGAAGGTTTCAAGTTGGACTCTTTACAACTAAAAATGTGACCTTAACCTAAAGAAGCACTCTTCAAAGCCACAGAAATACATAGGGGCCAAAATTCAAGGATCTCATCAAATTCATACATGGAAGCAGCATCTGCAAGTGACCTTTTAGTGCTCAATCACGTACAGAAAATAAAAGAGCATACTTTTTCATTGTGCTCTAGCACACTTGCCTGGTAAAATTCATTTTGAATGTGTGATGTCTCTGAATTAACTGGCATGAATTTTGTAATCAAGCACTGTTGAGCCAACAGGAAGAAAAAGACTTATGGTATTTTAGTGTGGAATACACACAAAAGAGCCAAAAAAATTGGCCCAATATTCTGTAAAAGACCACAATACATGCATTCATTCACACAAAAATTAAGTATATAATCACATGATGACCAAAGGATTCATATGATGGTATACAAATTTAAAACACATACAACCCTATTTAAATAAACTGCACACTGTGCTAGATTCCAAAAAAGATGAAGTTACAATAATTGTCACTTTCAGTTTTATATAATTTTCCAAATAAAAATGTGAGAGTTGCCATTAACTAGTTCTGACAATGCACATACAGTACACACATTTGTCAATTTCATTAACCTTCCAAATTAGGTATTCACAGGGAGCTAATGGCAGCATAACACATCATTACAATATTCAATGCAATTTCATGGATATTATGTATAGGGAGAAATTTTAGGCTCTCTTGTTCTTACAGCTGTTAGAAAATATTATACTTTGCAAATATCACATTAGTGATCGGCAAATGCTAAATAGCAGAATCTGAATAGCTCGAATTATGTCCCCGTCTCCCGCCTCTCCTCGTCAGGAATGGGGTGCCTCTATTTGTGTCATATTTGGCCATAAGTACAAATCATTGGCCTGGACTTTCCACTCTCTTCATCATGCTATTACAGCTCCACAACCAGAATTAGGATCCACAAGGTTTGTTCTTAATTTACCCATTAACTTTCTTGATGACCTTGGGCAAATCACTTAATTTCTTGCATCAGCAACAATTCCTTGCTTCACAGGGCACTTGTGCAGATAAAACTTATTATGGTCCATGAGGGACTGAAGTACCAGTAGAAGGCTTAATTCTTCCTCATAACTCATTAGGGGAAAAAAAAAATGTTTCACTACAATGAGGAGATCTTCAGCTGGGAATGAGAGCGGGAAGGTACTGGGTACAAGAAGTAGAATGTGGACAGATATGGCAAGGAGACAAAAACAAGAGATACTTTGAATTATCTAAAGTAAGGTTTATTTTGTGATGAGATGGGAGAAGACACTCAAAGAAGTAAAATGAAAGGATCGTAAGCAGAAGTCAGAACGTGGGAGAAAATATCTTTTTGGCACACCAAACAGAGACTTGGGCCATAGGACTGTACAGCTCAAAAACAATATGTTCTTCCCAGTAGCAAAGGAATATGAAAGAAAGAGATTGTTCTGCAAGATCAGAAGAGGAAGTGAATGACAGAAATCAGATTCTTCAGCTTTGGTGTACTTTTAAGGGTTTTGTTTTCTGGACCACTTTGAACTCCACAAAACAGTCAAATGTGAGTCAAGTCAGCAGGACTGGACCTCATGGAAACCTCAGCCAAGAACCCTTAAATCTGAGATGTTTCCCTCTTTTGAATTAGAAAGAGTTTAGAAAACTAGTAAGGTAAAGGAAAGTCTCAATAATTTTCCTTCTGATCAACACTAAAGTGTTTAAAAAAATAATAGCCGTTACATTATGGCAAAATAAACACACCCCTGTGTAAACTAGAAAAACAGCAAATTCCCACGCAAGCCATCCCCACAGAAATGGTCAAGGTTACCTAAAGTAATTTTAATTGAGATTTTCCTTTCCTCTTGATGCTGTTTTCACTGCAGAACCTACACTGAAGCTCAGTGTAGGAATTGTTCATTTTCTCAAACAGGACTAGAGCTAAATGCCCCTGTAGCATACCAAAGGAAAATTATGTCCTCCATAGGTGGCAGCACAGAGAGCAGCACTAGCAGCAGAGCTTCCTCATTGTTTCTAACCCAGTTGGCTATGTTGTGTCTTACAATATCTGAGGTTCCCTTTTCATGGGAAGTGCTTTGGATGGACCAGCTTCACAACAGCCAGCTCATGTTAATTTGAATCACTTTGGTTTGCTTTTCTCGCTGTTGCTCTCACTGCCAAGGGCTGTCAAAACACATTGTCCTGCTTTCAGAAAAGAGCCACATACTGTGTCATGGAGAGATACAAAACACAGCTGATAAAACTACACAGAAGAGTTCAGCTGTCTTCCCAGTCCACGTATTTAAATAGCATTCTATAGAAGTGAAGCAGTTTTTACATTAAGTTAATTTGTCTTTTTTCCCCTCCATATGGAGCACCTGCTTCACTTAGACACTTCATTTTGTATTTAGTTTTTTTTTCTTTCAACTCAGTTTCCCATTTTGAAGACTTGACATCATCTAGACTAACAGAAAACTGAGCTTTTAGCCATCTTCCTTTCAGAAGAGTTAAGTTATCCATCCAATGAGTTCTGGGAGTTTAAATAGTGCTACATACGAGCATTTTATTGCTCAGTGTCTCAACTTCCTAATGTAACATACAGATAAAACACAGAACAAATGCGTGACTCTGCATCTCCAACAATGTGTATTAAAAAATATCGTAATCTTCAAGCCTGTTTAAATTCTGGCCAGCACAAAACTGTCCGATAATTAAGAAAAAAAAATAAAATAAATAGTAACAGACTTACAGTTGCAGACTTATCACAGAGAGAAAAAGAGCAATCTTTAACACAGGAGAAAGGGAATATTTTTAACAAGGTGCTGTGAGAATTTGGCTTGGGGTTTTTTTATACATAAAGTATCCTGGTGTCCTTTAAAGTTAAAAAAAAAAAAAAGTTTAAGCTGGACAGAAGTGCCAGCAAATGTTATAAACCGATGGATAGTGGGTGGGTGGTGTGAAAATGTTTCATAACTGCTAACAGCAACCCTGTTGTGAACCAAACAGCTGTGCACGGAACACAGGTGTGCTAGCACAACAAGGACTATTCATGTCTTCCCACAGGGTGCTGGCCAGGTTTGCCAAGCCACAGCTGACCACATAAAGCACTGGGGATGGGAAAGGCTGAGAGTGAAATGCCCACTAAAAGTGTAAACACCGGACGCCACACAGGCACACACGCACGCGCGCACACATGTATGTTTCTAGCATATTTTGCTCACTGCAAAGGTAAAGGAAAGCCTACTCTGCTGTGGGAGGCAGAGAGTATAATGACATAGGAAGTTAATAGGAATGTTATGTGCATGGAAAAATAGGCAGGTAAGACAAAACTGTTACATAGCACAAGCCAAAATATTAATAATTTAATTGAACCTGCTTTTCCAACAAATCCTTCCCACATGTACCAAAGACATTTGTAACTACACAAAATTTAGAAGATATTCCAAATAATGCTAATGTAAGGGTTACAGATTCTCTTTCCTTGTACGAACCTCCAAGAGAGAAGATAAATTTCAAGAAAGTAAAATATTATGGTTAAAGATTAAAACAATTTACCTTTTGTATGCGCTGCATAAAGTGTTTTTGCAGCTTTTCTTCCACAAATATCAGCACAGTAAAAGGTTGGGGGGAGGAAGTAGTGTGTTTTGTGTCTTTTTTTTTGATAGGATTCTTATGAGATGGTTTAAAAAATAATTCATGTGAAAGGGAAATGGTAATTACAAACCCTTGAATTCTAATTCTGGATATAGAAATCCTGCTTTGGGCATTTCACTTGATCACACAAGCAAATACTATGATTCAGTTGCAAAAGGTAGAATTCCTTTGTGGAAAGGCAAAAGACGGCCTGCCGAAGTAGATCTTTTCTGTCTCTTGTGCCTATTATGATAAGGCAATTATTTGTTAGAAACACAGTCTCCAGATACAATATTTATATCCAGATGGTGCACATGCAGAACAAATGCTTTCTAATTGTAGGTACATAAAAGCCACCTTTCATTAGAAAAACATGGCAATAAAAATACAACATACCATAACGAATATGCTGACTAATATCTTCATATTTAACATTCTTACCAGCCAGTTCAAGGTGAAATGCCACATGACACCAGCTTTGATACAGCAAAGCCCTGTCAGATTCCTACTACTGCCAGTATCCCTGGCTTCCTTTCTGCTTTTGAAACAGAGCACAAGTTGTCAAGACTGAGCACAGTTGCTGTGCCAGCTAATAAGGTGACATTAGGTTATAAATATATCTATTATAAAATGATTAAATGACCCTATGAACCCAGAGAATCTTCCAGTACTCCAAGAAATCTTTTGCATGAATGAAGACCCTAGTTTCTCTTTGGCATGATAGCCCAGTTTCAAAGACATTTAAATATTGAACTAAAAATATTGCTCCTAGCAGATGTAGGGCCTTGGTACAGCCGTTACAGATGCGCAGCAGCAGTAGCATCAAAGATCAGTTCGCTGACTTGCTGCAGCCACATGCTTTTGGCTCCCAGCAGCAGAGACCTAGATATGTATCTGCCCAATGCTTGGAGTGTGGCTGTTCCACCGCTGTGAGCAGCAGCTGGTGGTCAGCCTCCCTGAACCACGCTTCAGAAAACAGCATGCACAAGCCTCGCTGTTTACGTGTTATGGCCACTATCTGGGGTAAACTGAACATCCTCTCTCACCAACTACAAAGGCCTAGAGAAATGCTTTTATCGCATTGTTATTGTTGCTTTCTTCTAAGATGGCCTCAGCTGTAACAGGAAAAATAGGTCCCATGATCAACCAAGATCAGCAATTTTCATATGTATTTTTGATGCTGCAGTGTTTGACACCATTGAAACACTTGCAACTGAAAAGTGGCCTGCAGGTCTTCACTCATCCAGTGAACACAGGCAGCTGTGCTCCTGCAGGATACGCATTCCTCATTAATCACAATTTTGCCCATAACCCTTAAGAAGATAAGCCATCTTGGGAAACCAGGTGTAGTTGACTCTCCACCTCCATTAGGTCCCTGGCCTCTCTGCCAAGCTGGTAGAAAGTGCCTGGTGTGTCTGATCACCCACATTTTGGCTGAGGTCCCCAATTTATCACCTCTAATCCAATAAATAATTAACATATTCAGACAAAGGATTTAGTTTTGCTTCTTCTCACTGTTATTTCTATACATGTCTACTGATGTTGCAGGTATTTAGTCACACTTCCTCATCTATAAAATATGGTGCAGAAATTTAAGTACTACTCAGGCAAAAATAGTGTAAAGATTGGCTAGCAGCTTGTAATTAGGAACATTTCATTCGTCGCAGCTTACTTAGAAGTGATTTACACTTCCCTCAAAATGTTGAGCAAACCTGAAGCACATGCTTGCAAAATTCTCAAGTTCCTTTTTGAGATTTCCCTGCAACTGACAAACCCAGCTTCTTTCCAAAAGCACCAGAATTTGATGCCTACCAATAGAATGATATCTATCTGCCTAGCAGCACTGCTGTTATCTAGTATCCTGTATTTAAAGAATCGCCCGGGGAACTACAGGCCCATTTGATTTATCATCTTTCAGTAACTGCTGGTACTATACTGCAACCAACACATTTGGCATATACATGAGGTAAAATGTTACAACGACAACAACATTGAGAAAGGTTTAAAAAAAAATGAAAAGCTGAGAACCTGGACCATCATATTTCTCAAAAAATTGATTAAACCACGGTGCTGGCTCTCCATTTATTTGACTGCTACATGTTTACACTGGCTACACTTGAGCAAAAGCAAGACCAATTCCAGTCTAAGTAGATCTAACACCTTTAAACAGAAACCTTCCCATTGATATTCTCATCTTAAACCTTCCAATCAGTCTTACAGAAACCCTATTTTTATGCTTTTTCATGTGGAAATGAATGACTTGCTGTTCTTTTGTGTGATAATTTAGCTAAGCAACAATTATTACTTTGTGTCCTCAGCTGTGGAAAGGACAGAGTTGAGTTACTTTCGTTCATTCTCTTTCCTCTCTCTTTGGAATTACAAATTATATATCTTTGTCTTTATAAGATGTTTGCAACAGGAAATAAATCTAACTTATCTTAATATTAACCTCACCTAAATATTCTTACAGAAATTCAACTTCTAATCTCAAACACAGATAAAACTTTGCACTCATATTTTTTATTCAAAATTTTTGATCTGTTTTTCAAATTCAAACCAAGTTCTTCCCGTCAGCTTCTTAGAGATCTGTACATAAGGGCTAAGAGCAAATAAATGGACATAACTTCTGTGGAAGGGAGAGATACAATTTGTGAAAAAAAAATCCTTGCTCATGAGATCCTTTTATTTAAGAACTGTGATCTTGTAAAGTTTTTAAAGCAAGCTTCTAGATAAATTAAATCATGGATTAATATAAATTATACAAAGTTATCTTTACAACAGTATGTTAGTATACTATTAAGTCACAAATACCATCTTCTCACTATTTATTACAGTGGTGAGCCCACTAGCACTAGCGTAGTTAATGCCACTGCAAAAATTCAAAGCCTAGTGAAGGCTTCCATGTACAAATCATGCTAATCACTACTTAGAAGCAGATTACCTTCAAATGAGAAAATGTGAAGAAATTGCACCAACTGCAGCAAACAAAAAACCCACTAGTTATTTAAAGAAAATTGCACACAGCAATGCTGCCAAAATGTCACAGTGTCTCCATCACTGCCAGAGGTAGACAGCTTCTGTAGGCATGGGCAATTCACATTTCAGATTCTTTTCCTACTGCCCACATGTTCAATTTTACTCAACAGCAAGCCCTATTTTCCCCTTATTTACCTTCTACAGCAAAGCCCACATTGGTGGGAATGAACACCAAAGTGACACTTAGAAAAAGCAACATCATTTGAACAGCTGTAGACAGTCTGTTATTTATCAGAAATTTTAACAAAGGCCAAAGGAAAAAAAGCAGCAGTTCAGCAGAGAGTGAGTCCTGCCCTAGCACAGCTGTTACACAAGATGCAAAAATTTCAAAATGAGAAAGTAAACACCACTCTATATTCTAGAAAAGAGTGAAGAGATTTTTCTTCTCAATCCTTGGAAATAGCAAACTTAACACTAATGAAATGCAAACATCCCTCCACCCACGAATACAAAAGCTGGGATCCAATTGTGATTCTTTTCTTGTGTTACTTCTTTGCCCACACTACCCACAGGGTAAAAAGCTACAGATGCTGGACAGACCCTCAGCAGCAGTAAACTAGGACTGCCTTATTGATGTTCATGTTCACTGCTTTGACGTGTTGCTGGATAGGCACAGAGTTCACAGCCAGACTCTGCCAACAGCTCACATCCTGGTGTAGTGAAACGGGGAACACCCACAGGGGTAAACTCTGCCTTCGGAAACCAGATTTGTTAAAAGCAATGAAGAGGTATCCTTTCAAGGGTCCTTTCTACAGTTTTCTTGTTGAGGGCAGGAACCAATGCTCCTGTGATATCAGTATTAGAAATTCAAACTGTCCACATTCTGCAAACAGAGGCAAACTGATGGCAGCTCTAGCATGAGCCAGTTTGACTTGGCTACTCTGTCATTTACAGGCTCACTTTCCTCTGTGCTGTCATTTACAGCTCAGATGGGAAATGCAAGAATTAAAACCCCCCAAACATCTACTCAAATGAAGGTGGTACTAAAAATCACCCTCCACACAAGCCAAGTACAGCTCATCTTTGCACCAAAAGTGCAGGTACTACATATTGGAGCCAGACACACAAAAAAGCCTCAGATGGAACAGTATGGTTCTCAAAACACACAACCAATATGGTAGAAAGCTGAAGAGTGCTCCACTGCCCACCTGCTTGGAAGCACAGCCGAAACTGATGCATGAAGCCTCTCTGAGGGTTGAGCAGTGCATTAGGCAGAAGCAGAAAGTCTCACTCTCTGTGCATTCATTCTCATCACAAGGTCCTCTCAGCATCTCTGTCACTGTCTTTCCTCATGTCTGGTTCCTAAAAATTAGAATGGGCCGATTTTCCCAAGTTAAAATATGCATCTGGGAAACTGTTCAGAGTTATACACCCTTGTTAACCAAATACAACATCTCAGGCTGACAGAGAATGCTGAGAATTGGAAAGAGGAGCTACTGTTTTCTAGCACCGGAATTGACCACGTTTATGTCCTGATCTCTGTAAAAAGAGGGTTAGGGCATCAGTATCTTCTATACAGTGCATATGGCATTCAGGTGCCTGAACCTAAAGTTAAAAAAATCCTGCACTGGGAGGCAGAAACCATTTCTCCGGTGAAGAGAATGATGTGTAGGTCCAAGTCTGCCCTGTTTCAGATCTCAGACAGGCAATGACCTTGGGAGACAGAGATGGCCAAGGTCCATGTCAAGCACACTCACAACTAAGTGGACCCTCTGGCAAGAGTAATGCTGGCCACCTATGCAGCACCCAGGGGGTCCACACACCTCCAAAGGCATGAAGAGGCAAACTCCACAGTAATGTAGGATATAATAAGAGATACAAGGGTGGCAAGGGAGTACTTCTTGGCTTAATTCTACTACTGATAGTTCTCTTCTTATTGTTTTATATCTGGGGCAATGTGGGAAACAAGGTATGGATATCTGGGCATCTACAAGAGCAGCCATGTTGTACAGACACTTGTGCTCCACAGGGCTGACAGCAGAAGCCAGGCACTGAGCAACATGGGCTCTGTATTTCTGAGCATCACTGATATATACTATGAATATTTTTCATACAAAAGAAAAAGAAGCACATCATGGGAAAAATTCTAAACCTTGTATTTGATGACATCCAGGAGAAGTCAGTTACAGTCTTGGATATTAAACCTTAATATTCTGCCACCCTTTGAATGCTTGAATCACAGGTTTAAGAGTATTCTGTGTTAAGTTCTATCCATCTCCCTTGTTGGAATAACTTAATTTTGTCTAAACAATTACATATTAACTGGAAAGGGAATCTCAATAATTATCTTTCATCTACCATGGAGTTCTTCACTGTATAAAGTCCACATTTTTCTCTCTGATTCCTAAAGTATATTTATTGTACAAACAAGAAAAATTTCCATTCGGGAAAGTGAGAGGCCCATGACAAAAAGGCTCAAGGGACCCTTCATAAAACTTCTTGTCCACCTGTAAGAACTGGGCTGTTGGTTATTCTGGGGTACAGGCTGGAGTACAGAACAGAAACTCATCATTTCTTTTGACTCAATTCTACAGCTATTTCCCCTGGTTATTCTGTGAGCAGTAATCTACTGCAGCCCACTGAATACTCTGTGCCTTATATCATTCCCCAAAGGTCCAAAGCAATACACCAAAGAAATAACACTCTAGCTGAGTTTCTGAATTTTAGCTTAGTTATAACACTATGGACAATGAAAAAACCCTCAGGGTTCCAGTTACTAATAGAAAATTATTAACTTCTGAATTTTTAATAATTCACTTGCAATATTTTCCTTTTTAAAACAAATGTTCACACCTCTAGGAATTGCTGGCTACTGTGCTTATAAAATGGAGCCCATTTTTGCTGTGTCTAGGGAAGGATAAGGAAATGATGATGCACAAACCAGGAAAACTAGAAAAAATATTGGCTGGAAAGTCTGTGTACCTGAAGGCAACTACAGATAACATTTAATCAGAAACTGGTTTGGACATTTAGTTGTCAGTAGTTCCCTTAACCACTGGAGCCTCTCAGTATGCAATAAAATCCTGATTCAAACAAATGCATACACTAAATAAGTGTATGAATCCACAAAGTTTTTTCAGAAGATTTAATGAGAAATTAACCTTGAAAAACTGATATGCATGCAAAATGATATATACATTTAATATATATATTGCATGACTTTATGTTTTATTTCACTTTTGTTGTAAAATCTACGTCTTATTAGGAGAGCAGGAGCACATATACACATTACACACAGAATTACACAGAATTAATAAGGTTGAAAAAGACCATGGAGATCACCAAGTCCAACCTTTACCTAGGTTAACAACCTACCCAAAATCAGTCTAACATCTATACCATCTAAACCATTTAAACCATCTAAACCATACCACTAATTTCATCATCTAACCTATCCTTAAACACATACAAGGACGGTGACTCCACCACCTCCCTGGGAAGCCCATTCCAGTGGGAGATCACTCTCACTGTGAAAAAGTTCCTCCTGATGTCCAAACTAAACCTCCCCTGACACAGCCTAAGACTGTGTCCTCTCGTCCTGTCACTGGGAGCCTGAGAGAAGAGACCGACCCCCGCCTGACTACAGCCTCCTTTCAGGGAGTTATAGACAGCGATAAGGTCACCCCTGAGCCTCCTCTTCTCCAGGCTGAACAATCCCAGCTCCCTCAGCCGTTCCTCATAGGGCTTGTGCTCCAGCCCTTTCACCATCCTCGTTGCCCTTCTCTGGACATGCTCCAGCAACTCAATATCCTTCTTAAACTGAGGGGCCCAGAACTGGACACAGTACTCGAGCTGTGGCCTAACCAGTGCCAAAGGGAAGGATAACTTCCCTGGTCCTACTGGCAACACTGTTCTTGATGCAGGCCAGGATGCCATTGGCCTTCTTGGCCACCTGGGCACACTGCTGACTCATATTCAGCTTCCTATTAGCCAGGTATCTACAGAACTTGCCTATATGAAACACAATAGGCTAAAACCCATTTATAATAATCACATCCACAGCAGCATTTCCACATACAACCTCACATATGTTTCAGCATTGAAATTTAAGGCACATTAGTTTAATATTAACTTAGGACATCAATGTCTTTATCTGGAATAAGCTGAAGCATTTTTTTTTTAATTTTTCTAATCCATCAGCTGTTCACTAGAGATTCAACATGTTCACAAATTATGCCAATTGAAATACACAAACTTGCAAAATAGAAGACAGGATAACGAAGACAGAAAAACACCCAGCACTGGTCAATCTGAAAATAAAATCACGGCTCAAAATAATTTATAAAAAATTGCCTAACTCCTGTAGCAAAATTTAGCAATCCAGTGGCATTTGAAATATCTTTGACTTCGAACAAATTTTGTCTTAACAGAAAATATTGCCTACTTCTCTGCTAAAATAACTTCTTGTTTTTTTCTAGGTTTTCTCCTAGCTCTGGTAAGTAATTTTGCCATATATATTGTACTTCATACACTTTCCATAGCATAAAAGCTATAGAAAGCCACCTTCATAAAATATCCTGACAAAGTTCTAGGGTCCATTACTACTACCTTATAGGCTTCAAACAGACGACAAAAAAAAGTTTCTCTTTTCTGAAATCTAAAATCTAAATTTTAGCTAATGTATAGGTAAGGACAATCAACAGAAGAGATGAGGCTACAGTAAAACATTCGTCAGTTTGCCAGTTTAGGAAAAGGAAAAACAAATGCCACTGTCACACTTAGGTTAAATTGATAAATAATAGAGGGCAGAGAGGTCCTGAGCCAAATCCTTCCTAAGACAGCAGAAATATATGTAATGGCTGCAGTGGTGTTTCAGATCAGGATTTACCTTTTTATCTAATTTAAGTTAAAGTTATAAAGCACTTTAGCTCGCTTAGTTAAACTCAGCAATCTTAAATTTTGCAAATGGCTGATGTCTTTGAATAAACTACACTCTGAATAAGGTGAGTTTCAGGAAGACATTTAAATGGATGGCAATAGCTTTTCCTTGAAGATCACATTATTGATGTGAAATCCCCCAGCAGTACATTGGAAGCTGGAGCTGCATACTGTGTGAGTGTTCTGCTCCTGCACCATCCACCAGCATCTCCTGTGGACTTTTGTCAAAAACAGTACACCAAGCTGGAGACCTTTAGCTAAAATGGCCTTTTAATCTTCTTATGCACTATACAGAAAATCAGCAGGTATCTTTGCAAAACTTCTTCCCTCTCCCCTTTTCCTTCTCATTCCCTCATGGTGCCAGCATTCACAGTTATCATTCCACTAATTTTCTTTTCAAAACTTTTTCATTCTAAATCACTGTAGAATTCAAATCTGACTCATAGGATCAGCTATATCTAAGTGCAACAAGCAAGTGGCTTAAGCTTATTTCTTATATTAACAGGGTAGTGCAGGGCTCTTCCTACCTAGCATTTTACCAGAGCATCTTTCAGAAGCTTTAGCAGAAGATTACACAGTCCTTGATTATCTCAGACCTTAAATTTATTATGTCCCTATCACACACAACTATTAGAGTCAACTGCAGGTTTGTAATTGCTCTCAGTGGGAGAAGGTTCAAGCTCTTTATTTCTTCCTCAGAAGGATATTGGGTCTGATCCAATTCAGGCCAGACTCATACTGTTCTCTTGTCTAAAAATCTATTTCCTTATTTTTAGATTAATTCAAGCTATAAGATACTATCTTTCTCTCTGGCCCTTGACCTGCTAGATAACCCTTCTTTACACTAGAAAATAATGTGTAGGAGAATATACTATCAATTAAAAGGCAGCATACCTTAATATTACCATTAAATAAAAATATAATAATAGCACTGAAGGAAAAAATCTTGAATATAGTTCATCATATAGGCAGTGAGTAAAATCAAAGTGTAGCTGTGAGCCAGTATTAAGAACACAAGCATACTCCTCTCTGATGAAGATGCAGTCACACAGTTGCATTCACTTGAAAACAGGCATGGGATCCTTGTCCACTCACAAGCAGTTTTTTGTTTGCCCCAGCATCCCCCTGCCAACCAACTGAGAAGGAAAAGAGCCATGCAATGCTCAGGGGGGCCTCTCTGTGGTGACCCTGTGGCAAGAATGAAACATCCCTACACACACCTATGCATCATCTGTAATTGTACTCTGGTGAGTTTGCATCTGGGTGTTCTCTTAAAGAGTGTTTCTTTCCAGTTAGTTGTTCTCTGTGAAAACAAAAACTTAAATGATTTTTTTTTCAAACCACCTCAGAAATATAATTCATTATGAATTAATATGCATAAGAAAAAAATGTAGTTCAAAGATTTTGTAAAAGGAGACTGAAATAGATAATAGTGCTTGCAGAGGAAGGTAGAAATCATGTATTTGTCGCTACTTTTATTCCAGCTTGATGGTGCTTCCAGGAATTCAGCGTTTAACAGTAACTCAGTAGGGAAAAATGGTCAATACATAAGCTTGGCTTTCACACATTACTACTCTATGAAAACTGTCTCTCCCAAAAGATGCACCCAGTACTCAAGCACCTCTGCTTGAGAATCCCCCATAAAAATTGCTTCTGAAAAGGAAAATCAATAGAGTTCTTTATCGATCATAAAGATACTATAATCAGGTTCAGAAACTGATTAGCATGGAAAGGATTGCTGATTTAGGAATTAACATTAGTGATAAGTCCTCTAGCATTTGATTTTGTTCATAATCTGCACCACAAAGGCTACTGCTCTTCTCAGATCCTCACTATTGAACTAAAACAAAAAAAGGGCTAAAACCAGCTTACAGTATCTGCCAGCTTCAGCTGATGGCTTTGTCTTCTGTTTAAATGCTATTCATATCACCTTTTCTATATTCTTAGCAGAAAATAATAGATTCTAAAAAACTTAAATTTGAGACCAATTCTACATTTAGAAATATTTCAGTGCTGAGGGATTTTAGACATGGAATTCTCTGAAGAATTAGAAAATAATCAAATGGTGTTGTATCTACATTTGATAAAGCAATTAACTAAGATAAGGTGGTAGATGAATATTGCAATGCCTAATTTTAGTTGGTGAACTAAAATGCCTAATACTCAAAAGCCAATTGCATGACATATAGCACTACTGTGCAAAGTTAATATTCTTTGGATGGATGACATAATTATGCATTTTCATAGCCTAAAATGTTTTTATTTCCTAGATGGGTCATTTTAGCACAAAATTTCCTGTCTTACATACCTACATAATGTAGGGTTAATTTCAATACATGCAAAAAGTATGCTATGCTTATGTTACTAGAACATACTGACAATTTCAATTAAAATTTAACATTTCTCTCTACTTCAGAGTAAAAATCAATCACTGCTTTCTCTTAGTCTCCCCAGTCAGCTGCATAATAAAATACCCTTAAGACCCTACATATTGTTGTCTTTTAAATCCTCACAGGGCAAGTGCTATAATATTTTGGTTTATATGTATTGGTGACACACCTGAGTTTTTATATTTGAAGACTTCTACATCAGGGATGCACTGAAATTTGGACAATTTATGTGCTGAACTGTCAGAAACACTTTGGGAAAGTAAAAGCTCAACAACAATGCTCTGGCATGATGCAAGATCCAAACTAAGGATGTTTGTGAGACAGTTCTGATTGAGCCAAAGCAATTTTATAAGACTTCAGCACAGTATAGTAATATGGCAGGACTTCCAGGGCATTTCACTGTTTACCAAGCACAATCATATTTTTTGTGTATTAAAAAAAAAAGTGTGAAAATAAACACTACTTAAGCTACAAATACAAAATCTATTATCCCCAGCAATTTTGGAATATTCACTGTTTCTTATAACAACCTTATCACACTTTTTAAGAACTGTCATAATAAGGAAACAGTTACAGAATTGATTTACTTAAAACTTTGCTACTGAGAACAGTCCACTTTACAAATTGCCAATTAGTCATGTTCAAGTAGTCGCTACTACAAATTTCCTGGAATAAATAAGTAAAATAACAACTGCTTTGATTTTTTTCATTTTTAATCTACTGGAACTTGACCTTTGGGAAATTGAGATTTTAAAAATGCTCTACATGCTGATTTAAAATATGGAACCTGGAATTTGCCCAAAATGATGATATCCTCATAAAAAGGCAGGCTGGTCAAATTTGTTAGTATAAAGCATAGACATCCAGGCTTTAAAGACCCATGTGCTGAGAGAGTCTCACATTGACACGGCTGTAAAGGTCACATACATACTCTGCCTCAATTGAATCCCCAGGGATGCTGTGGCTAAGCACACAAGATGTTCAGATACTACAATCAGGTTTAAATGGGCATATGGCAGAAGAAATCTGTTCCCATAGGAGCAGGAAAAGGAGAAGTAATATCACAAGCAAAATTAAGAAAAATCAGGATGACAGCATATTACTAAACTAATAGAAAGGACGATACAAAAGGGAGGAGGTTGAGTTGCAGAGAGACACCAGAAATTAAGAAGATAATTCTGGGAGCACGGCAACATGCTCAGTGTTCATGCTGACCTTCAGCTGCAGAAAAATGCCATTCCTTTTGACTCATTTGGATTCTGGTATATTTCACATTTACCTAATGTTTTCAGTACAAGGCAACTAATCCCAAAAAAAGTTTGGGTTGAAAGCTTAATGAATAAGGGAAGTCACAGAAGATAAAGAAGTAAATGAGTAAGGAAAAAGATTTTTTTCCCACCTGTTCAAAGAAAAACAGCTTTCATATATCAGCATCTAGTCTCAGAATCTTTCAGACACTGCTGCCTCTACCTGCCAGCATCAGTGTACATAGTAGAGGTTAACCTTTCTAACAAGTTTAGACCCAAATCCATGTAAGATACTTTCTTCTTTATTTTCTTCTCCTTGGGCTAGTAAGATAGAAATCAGCCTCAGAAAGCATGAACATTTTGTGCAATATTTTTCCTTCTGCCATGTCTGAGCTCAGCTCAAAACATGAAACTGAAAATACAGAGAGGCTCATTTGCCTTCCAAAATACATTCTGGGATAGCTCTTATCTCTGCAGTATCAATGAAAGTGTAAGGAACAGGTCTGTGACTCCCTCTTTGCTATCTGCACAGGAGTGCGATGCATCGTGCAAATTTTTCCCTTAAGAAATAATATAAATGAAAACAGATAATTTTAAAAAATGATTACATCTTTACCACCATGAATATTTTTAAAAATAAATAAAGCATGAAAAAAATCATAAGACCTTCCATTTAAAAACTCCTCAGGTCTATAAAGTACTTCCTCCACTTGTCTACAACAACATCATTTCGGGGAGGACTTTTCCACATGGACATCTGACAAATGATGCAAATATCCTTTTCTGAGACTTCCTCTCTTGAATCCAAACAAGGCAGGGAATATTCAGTAGCCCTCACCAGGCTAGGAGCTTTCTAATGCTGAAGCTGAATATAGCATGGAAGGGAGTTAAAAAGTGGCACCGCCAGAAAACTGAGGATGAGGGGAAAAACTTCCCCAACCTGCCCCCCAGTTCAAGCTCTCACTCGGACGTGGGCTTCTCCAAAGAACAATGCAGATTATAAATGCCTATGCAGTGACTGGAAAGGACTGGATTGGGTCCTTCTTTCCAAATTTCAATTTTTTGTGGTTCATTTGTTTCCTTTGTTTTCCTTAACAGTACATTCGAACAATATTTTAATTAAAGTCTATCTTTATACAACTTTGACTGCATCTTAATGAAAGGGGTTTTGTTGCTAGTTTGAGGTTGGGTTTTCGTTTTGTTTTTGATTTTTTTTGGTCTGGTATTTTTCATTTATAGTTAAAATATCTAATTACCAAGGAAACTATAATGAAATCCTCTAAATGTGAAACAACAAACAGCAATTCCAATTAGCAAGGGGACTGATAAAAGAATTTACATTTCCAAAGCTCCAGCCAGATACTTCTTATTATTATGTTACCTGTTATTCATTTCACACTATCAAAGTTCCTTTCCACAGCAGAGAAACATTTATAAATTCCAGCCACGATTCTTCCCCCATGTAAGTAGCACTGTGAGGAAAGGAAGGAGTAGGCAGCAAGAAGAGAAACCTGGGAAGTTTCAATGAGAGTTTGTGGGGAGGAAGCTAGGAGATTTTTGTCCCGTTCCATTTTTCCTACCTGCCTAAGTCCAATGCATTGGGTTTACCCACAACAGCACACTTAAATCCATCAGACATTTTTGTAAATGTTGACTGCAGAGCTGGTATAAAATTGTGACAATAGCAACAGCTCTTAAGACTCCTGTAAAACACTTCACTTGTACATAGGAAAAATTATGCCAGAAGACATCTGACTACTGCTGTTCTCATTGATTTTGCTCCCAAGAAGACTAATCATCTACCACAATGTCACTCCGCATTGCTCTGCTGAGAAGCTGCACCTCAGCTTTTGTTTACACACTTTTTTAATTATGAGGCATGTCTCCCACAAGTGAAGGAACTATTATGCACTCAGTAGCAGCACTGTCACCATCACTGCATTCAGGCAGACTCTGGAAATGATTACCCCAATATAATTTCTTACAAGAGTGAATTGCAAGCTAACCATTTAAAAAAACAAAAGCAAACAAATAAAAAAGCCATTTAAAAAAAAAAAAAATTCACACAAAAAATACCTCCTCCTTACAATATAAAAATGGCAATTTGATAGAATTTAGGTGAGAAACAGCATCTGTAATGACAATATTTGAGTCTGAATTACATGAAAACTGTCTCAAAACTCAGGTATATGGCAAATCTTAGCTTTGTCAGACAAAATTTTCAGGTGATGTGAAATCAGACAGAGAAAGGGATTTTCTGTGTTTCAACTTTCAGTGCTAATAGTCTGAGGGGAAAAAACAGTCCTTTTCTAAATTTCTACAAAAAATCCAAAACATTTTGTTTAAAGAAGTGAAAAAAAAAAAAAAAAAAGATTGTGGAGGACTGTTGATTTTTCTTGAACTGTCTCTGTGGGAAAATGTCTTGTTTTTCTCCCTCCATCATGTTTTTTAGTTCCTCCTCCTGTCCCTGCTCTGGGGCTCTGGCTAGAGCAGTGCAGCCAGGAGAGCGCTTCTGCTAAGGGCAGCAGTAAGGTCTGGGCTCCAGCCCCACAACCTGTTGCTTGATGCTGGGGTGGATGGGAGTGGAATAGGTGGCACAGGAGCCAAACTCACCCCTTGGTTTCTGGAAAACCAAGAACATTCCAAGAAAGAATCACATCTGGTCAAACTATAGGTACCCTATAGGTACCCTAGCACCTATAGTGCTAGGAGTCCTCTTTGTGGAAACTTGGACACACAGGAAAAAGGGCTGCAGAGAGAAATGGTTTGTGAGTCAGAAACACAGACCAGTGGTGCTTCCTCCCCTGGAAACTAGGATCTTGACAAATATTGTGAAGGTCAGCTATAGCTATCAATAACAATATGCATCACCATCTCTGATGACAACATCAAAAAAACCCATGAAGCTGATTTTATCCTTTTCCTCAGTCCTCTTTGAATCTTAATTTCAATCTGTTTCATCTTTTCTTATTTTGTTATTTTGCCTCCTTTGTATTTTCTGCTTGCCATCCCAAAATGCTGGGTAACACTGCTGTGCACTGGTAGAAAGATGATCTGTTCCCCAGAGCCCCCTGTAATTCAGTGGTGTGGGAACTGATTCATGTCACCACATGTAATTTGTATAACACTTTGGGACCCTTCTGGAAGAAGGACACTATAGAGCAGTCAGATCATTTGCATTATAAATGTTCTAGTGGCTGTTTCTTGGATTAGACACTTTAGTTTTGTAATATGTTTTTATGTCAGAAGAAGGAGCCAGAATGGAGAAAAAAGAAAGTCTTTTCCTCAAATTCAGATATACATTCCATATATTAAGTATTATATACTCATTAGGATTCTGATTTTCGTTTTGACTTCCAAAACACACTTCTCCAGATTTTCCTTCATTATTTAAAAGCAAACCTTTTGAAACTCCAAATTAAGGTGTTGCTTTTTGAGTTTAACATAAACATTGGCCTTCTCCAGCAGTAAACCCAACCTCAGAGGCAATTCCAAGCATCCAGCTTCCAAGATCATTAAACAAAATAGTTCAGTCACTCTTTCTCTGATGAGAATCCTCCTCACACAGCAGAGAGAATTCATCAGTGCCTCCAACAAACCAGCACTCAGGAAGAGCTAGTAAGGCTGGCTCTGAGCAAGATGTCGTATTGCCTTGTCCTGCGGAAAAAAAAAAAAAGGGACCTGAGCTAAATGGGAAGAATTTCAAAATCTAAAAGAAGGAAATACTGTAAGTAAAAGAGGGGTTAATATGAAAAGAAGTGCAACGAAAATAATTTCTGAATCCTCTGCCCCAGGTGTACAACCAATAAAAATAAGATTAGCTTCACTGACTTCAAACTCCAATTTATGTCAGATAAGGATCTGGCTGACTTAATTTTAGCCTTACTTTATAAAACAAATAATACTATCTAGCCTTACCTTCAGCAACAGGTGAGCAGAAAAGATTCTAAATCAATAATAAAAACTCATCCCTTTTTAGACTGCTTTTAGCTTCTCTCAATAGTTTAAAAATGCTCCACGGAGTATTTTGTTATCCATATTGTAGCACTAACTTCTTCCATGTACAATAGGCTTATTCCAGACTTTGCTGGAGTTACTCCAGATACATTCAACAGCAAACGACTGTACAATCACTCAGCATCCCTCTGACCAAACTTATATATACATACCATACACTTCTGTGCCAGCACAACACTAAACTGTCGTATTTGTATGTCATTTCATATAAACAGACCCTTTTCCTTTTTTAACTATTTTTTTATAGTGAAGGAGCTGTTCAGTGTGATACTTCTGAGTGGGGGACACAGTCAGAGATTACACTTTAACATGCATAAAAAAGAGCATCCTATTTTAAGGTGTTCTGAATAAGTCCTGCAGTTTATGTTCTTGCAATATTAGGGCCGACTTGATCTGCTTCCTTATTGCATGACAATTTAATTATGTTGCACTTTCTCCCACTTGGATATGAACCAAAAGTCCACTGCAGTTACCACAAATCTAGCTTTGAGTCAGGACCTTATTTTGTAAAAAATAAGTCTGCAGTAGGACTTACTGCTGGTGCAAGCAGTTATTCAGAGTGGATATGGATGTCACAGTCTGGTCCAGAGAATTTTTAAAAGCATTCTTCCATAATTTATCATGCATATTGTAAAAATTTTGAGCAAAACCTACAAAAAAGATGATGCTACAGCTAGCTACCCTAACGCAATACCACAGTAGAGAGTGCTACAATGTTATCAAATAAAACAAGATAGACATCTGTTATTTAAGTTATTACAAAACATTTGATGTCATACTCAATAAATAATATTCCAGTAAGTTTAAATGTAATCCTGATGGACACTTAGCAAAAATAATTTTAAAATGAATAGCATATGTGGAGAGTATCTGATGGTTTTCCACTCTGAGAAATGAAAGAGAGCTATTTGTGCCAAAAATTGACACTCTTCCAGTTATCGCTGTGCTAAGGTAACTGTGCTCCAATACAGTACACTGTGTGCATAAAATATCCTCACATTTTAATGTAGACCAGAAGTGAAGGGAGGGGGTTGGGGAAAAAAAAAGAAAAAAACCCACCACTGATGTAGTTAGGCATTCCAGGCTTCTGGTTATTAAAGTGCCCTTCATTCACCTGCTACATCCAAATCAACAGTGCAGTGATTGGCGTTTGCTATCATAAGCAGGTATTGTCTGAGCAGTGGGCAGCTGGAACCTTCCGAGAATCTACACTTGTCAGAGATGAATCAATCATCTCAAAAGATGTCAGCATCTGCCCAAACCATTTTATATTAGAATAAATGGCAGATGGTGGTGTTTTTATATTTAATCAGTTCCACCAAATGCAGTTTCATCTCTTATAAAACTAAACCATCTGCAGTGTGTAGGTGTACAAATCTAGCTAAATGCCCACTGCAGAGCCTTTCCTCTTAAAGGTAAACTGTACATGTTTAACATTTGTGGATGTTAAGTTCAATAAATTTTAAAAGCCTTAACAAACTGCTCTGTTTCTATAAATACTTTTATTTTATTTTTATATTTCAAATATTTGGTATCAATGGTCCATGCCTAACTCTCACTTCTAAATCTTATTATGTAAACTGCTCATACTTGACAGTATTAAAATACTTTCTATGAAAGCTCATTCCTCCCTTCTTTCCATGTAACTGTAAACCAGAGGCCTAGCCTCATAAAACATGGCACAGAAAGAGAATCGGTGACTTGCCCAGGACAGAAGACCTCAACAGCAGTATAACTTCAAAAAGAAAAGGTCTGACCTGGCAGGATCAGACCTGAAAGTCTTGGCCTTAGGGCTTTATCTTGATTCAGTCTGGCTTTAAATACTTTCTCCAATAACAGCCTCATAAACAAATTGATGAAGCATAGACTAACTAGATAAATGGACAGGGAAGTGGACTGAAAACTGGCTGAATTGTTGGGTTCAAAGGGCTCTGATCAGCAGCACAAAGTCCAGATGGAGATCAGTCATTAATGGAACACTATGGCATTGATATCTGGGCCTTGGATGACAGGGACATAGTGCACCAACTGCAAGTTTGCAGCCAGTGGGAGTGGTTGATGTAGCAGATGCTTGTGCTGCCATCCAGAGGGACCTCAACAGGCTGGAGAAATGGGCTAAAAGGAAAGTCATGGTGTTCCACAAAGGGTAATACCAAGTCCTGTAGTGAGGAAAAACCCCATGCACCATGCTGGGGACTTACCAGATGGAAAGCAGCTTGGCAGAAAAACATTTACTGAGGACAGAAAATTGAACACACACTGGCAATGCACCCTTGCATCAGAGGAGGTAAATAACTTCTTGGGCTGTGTCAGGAACAGCTTTTACAGCAGGTCAAAGGAAATGATCCTTCTCTGCTTAGCACTGGTAAGAAACCTCAAAAGTGCTGGGTCTAATCGTGGTCTCCCCAACTCAAGAGAAACAGACATACTGGTGCATGTCCATAAAAGAGCCATAAAGATAGTGAAAGAACTGGAGTCTAGTTCTGTGTAAATTAGTGTTCTTTGACTTATCTCTGATTTTGTTCCAGTTTCTCCCTTTGTGGTAGGTTTTGCTAACAGTAGCATGGAAGCACAGACAATTTTAAAAAAAACTTCTCGGCCAGAACCTGGGTAGAGCCTGACCAGCAGCAGGCTAGACAGCTGATTTCAAATATATTTGATTGGATTTGATGTGGCAAGAGGGACATCACTAAAGAAGTCACACATCTTAGCACTGACTTCAGTCTTTGTGCTTTTTGCATTTTATTCAGTCAGCACTGATGCTGGTGTGCAACAACCAGTACAAATCAGAACTATTGACATATATTGGACTCTGCTGAGACTAAAATAAACAGTGAAATGACTTGGAGATCTAGAAAATCTCCAATTTAAAGGAAGGAAAATAGCTAAATTCCCCATCAGAAAGAATTACAATCCAACAACGGAAAATATTAAAGATATATCTAGCTATCTAATATCTCTACAGCTTTGGAAAGTGATCTAAAAATAAAAACTTGCTGTAAGTTTAGCAAAAAAGATTCTTTGCTCTGTCATAAACTTGCACTACAAAATACAATTTTCCTTAGCAATGTGGCAATAAACGTGGTGTGAGGCTTTTGAGCATTGTTAAACTACCCTAAGATTTCAGTCTAACGATGGCTATGCTTTGAGGAATACAAACTACAAGAAATCAGGTGGTGGTGGGAAGCACTTTGTAGCATTTCTATTTTCTTGTTAAAAAATGAAGATGTGAAAAAATGAAATGAGATTGAAATGTCCTTGAAAGGGTAGTACCCAGGCAGCCCCTAGAAATGCAGGCAGAGAAGATCTAAGTAAGGGCTGCAACCAATGGCTTACATAGAAACATGCTGTCCACACAGGCTGCACACCCCAATAGCTTCAGCAGGATGGGTACAAAACTATGCCAAGAGCACCTGAGAGAGGAAAGAAAGATCTCTGCTCAGAAGGGTTTATATGTCTCTCATCTTCCATCCCACACGGCAGAAGAGCAAAAAAGAGGTTTGGATTTGAATAAAAGTTTCTTCCCAGTGTTGTATCAGAGGCAGAGCCCTTTATTCAAAGTCATCTCCTATGGCCTCATGCTAGTCCACAGGAAACGAGCAGCGAGAGGTACCCCAGCTGGGAAGTAGGACACCCATCTAGGTTAACACAGTGGCTTCCGTTTGTTCATGGAAAGCTTTTCTTCAGTTTCAGCCCAAGTGCATTCACAGACACCCGACTCTGGTTTCATTCTGAACTTGCTGGTCAAAGACGGCTCATTTGAAACCAAGTGACTCCTGAAACTGCTGTTTACTGCATGAAAATGAAAGCTGTGCCTATGCTGCATTGTTTAAGAGTTTGAGGGTTTTGGTAACTTGAGAGCTCAACATCTTTTTCTGAGTTACTAATTTAGTTTTGGGCCTTGTAGCCCCCCTATGTCAGTCCTTTTTCCAAAACATTTTAGGAGTCATCTAGGATATGTCTATACATTGTACAAAAGCCTAGCTTCATTGTAGGCATCATTTGTACTTTTATGTCCATCTGTCTTCACCATACCTTGGTTCATCTTTTTTACAGTTTGTATTAATAAGCAGGGAAGCGGGGCCAAAATAATCTACCATTGCAAAAGTCTCTTGTAAGGGTTATTGTCTGGGCATGAGGGCAGGGCACTGAGAAGGCTCAAATCTAGGAAAAGACAGAATGTCTGTACTGGCTGCCAGAGCTAGAGCCTGGGAATTTTCCTAAAGGCGGAAGAATGAAATAAAGGATAGATACGATCCTACAGAAGCACATACTTTGCCTTGATAAAATCTCACAGAATAAGAAGCTGGGAAGGGCAAGCTGAGGAACAAAGAAATAGAGACAAAGAGATGGAGAAGGCAGTGGGCCAAGCAAGGAAGTAGGAACCAAATTACACCAAATCCATGAAGAGCTGTGCACCACGTGGAAATTGGGGGCTGCCTAGAAGAAGGCTTGGACATAGACAGCTCCTGAGAGCAGTAGTGAAACAGGAGAAAGAAAAGGCAAGGAGAATATATGTTCTTTTTAGGAAGATACATATATATGCTTTTGAGTATAAATACACATTTCATATATATATCCATACATGTACATGAATGCATGTGTCATTTCTTGGACTACTTAAGTAGAAAAGTGACTGGTATGCAAAGAGTGTTTGCTGTCAGCTGTCACATGCCCAAAGAATAACTGTATACTCATTTTTCCAGTAGGACCAACACTCTCAGTAAAGATGAACTGAAGCTAGTCAGGAGTTTGGTAGGGAGGCCAAAGGGGCTAATACAGCTGTGAAAGCACAAGAGGCTGGCGTATTATTCATTAGAAAACTGCCAGATAAGCAAAAAGAAGTGACCACGGTTCAAACCACCCAGTTAAAATGGAGCTTGGGACTTCACCACAAGCTTGAAAACTGAGTTTAGCACCAGCTCAGAGGTGCCCTACCAATGCTGTGATGCATTTTAAACAACAGTTTGATATTTGTATAGAATTCTTACTTGATTCATTATAAGATGCTGACAAAGGGAATGCCTCTGCAACATTAATTTAATCAAAATTGTTATTCCAAATTTCCAAACACAAATTTCTCCCAGAATCACACAAATGCATAAACACTTTACTCATAATATCTAAACATTTAGCCACAAGAGCACGGCTGAAAATAATCTAGCTACAGATCATGCCACAAAGTACTGGTCTCAGCCCCTGTCCTCACATCCCTGGAAAATAAGATATATTTAGTTTTTATTATGGCCTGAAGGGATCTTGTACGCAGTTTTCAAAGGACAACATCACAAGAACAGAACACAAGAACTAATCTTAGCCCACCTAACATGTATAAATATATAGCACTCATGACAAACCAAAACAAGCTATTTCATTACTTACAGTCCTAATGATATAGATGGGCAAGGCAAGAAAGGTATGGTAGGTGAGCATACAAAAGCAGGTAGGTTTTCTGAGGTAAAATTGTAACAGGGATAGAAAATACATAGAAGAAAACCATAAAGGTGTAGGGAGAGGACAGATCTGAAGCTGTTAAACTACTACAGGAAGGTGACATGACAATGAAGGCAGCATCTGTAAGGCCCTGAAGATGAGGTTGGGAAGATTTCATGTGATGCAACTAAACAGGAAGATAATCAGTGACATAGAAAAAAACAAAACTACTACTGGATCATTTCATCTACTGTCTTGTCAAGTCTCAATGTAATTCACAGTTTACAAATTTACCAGCCCCTCGCTGCAAATTTCTAACTGAGCCAACTGTGCAGAAGTTTTCAATTTGCCTCCACCAAGAAGGCCATTTTGTTCTCCGCACTGAGCAATGTGTGACAAAAGGACTCTTATTTTCTGTCACTGTCATTGTATGACATTCAGCACACTGATGGAGGCATCCTTACTGAAATGTTCATGCTGTCTGCAACCCTGTGAGAGACCCAGATGCAGAAACAAACACATGGTCATGCTCTCCAGATATCAGAGACCAATTGCACTGTGGTCATCAACAACTTTGCCACTGGGGAGAAGAAAGAGAACTGTGTGCCAATTTCTTTGTTCCAACGATATTGCTTCTCAGTCTATTTATAGTGTAATTTTAACAGCCTTGGAGGACACATGATTTGGCTGCCCAAGTTGGGGAACACAACTAGCAATGAAGGAGGGGGAAGAATAGCAGAGGTAATGGGAATCATAAAATATATGCTACATGGTCAAAAGAAGTCTCATTTGTAACTCAGTCCAGCAGAAAGGGGTAGAAAGGATGAATTTTGGGGCCCAGAGTATAATCTGGAGTTAGTCTCACCCACTAAATGCAAACAAATTCCTCTGGGACAAGTGGAGCAGTTCTGCATTTATATCAAAAATAAATGTGAGCAGAGCCTCATCCAACATGATAAGTACTTCTTCTGCTGATTTCTTTTGGCTTGTTTCTTTCTCACCCCACAAAATGCTGTGTAATGGGCAAATGAACATGGAGTTCTCTTGCAATAAATTGGATGAGTGAGCAGAGAGAAATCAAGTTCTTTATGATGGCTCCTAGTCTGAACAAAACTAGGATGTGTAATGAGTGCTGGAATGGTGGAGTTTGAGGATGGAGTCTATTATTACCTTATGTTAAACTAAAACAGCTTTGTTGACTTAAGTACATTTAATCCAAATTTTGCACAAATAAAAACTGTGGCTGGAATACAGAGTCTACAAAAATGTGGAGCAAGTTCTGGAAATTAGAAGGGTTTCTTCTTCTTCTGATACTGAGAACTAAACTGGATCAATGAATCATAGAACACATAAGGAAAAAACCCTAATATTGCTAACATTGATTTAATAGGAAATTTCTCTAATTTATGAAGTTTAAAAAATACAAGGTTGGAACTAAAGACTGAGAAATTAAGCTTTACAAGGCTTTTAAACAAACAATTCTGAAACAGCAAATCATGCTCTTTCCCATAATATGAGGATGACCGGCAGAAGTCATATGTACACGATATTCTCTAACTCAGAGTTTAATTGGAAATTAAAATTAATGTCATATACAATAATTAGGACAGGTGTTCTCAAAAAATTTTAAACATTTCCCTTTGAGGCAATACTGTGCCTACCCTTTTTTATACTCTTCATACCCATTAGACTAAAAACGTGAACAAAGCCATGAACAAATCCAGACCCCTACTCCGAAACTCTACTTTCAGCAACTGACAAGGTTTGAGGTGGGCTATCTGGTGGGATTTTCCATCCCTCTCCTTTTCCCCACCCGACAGCCTAACTCAAATCACTGGTCTATGATAATAATTGATCAGAGGTACATTAATGACAGAAATTAGCATCTGCATTAATGCCCAGTCAGGTGGTTTAAAGAATTATCCCATTGGCACACAGTGTTGCTCCCTGGCAAATCTGAAGGCAGGCACCAGACCAGAAAGTGCTCTTCTCTGCAGCACTAATTCCTACAGTGCTGCAAAAGAGCACTGTTCAACTAATGAACTTCTTTTGTAAGAGAACACTTTTCATATTAATGCTGAAAAAAGTGTACAAATGCTTAAAAAATCAGCAGCCATCTGCAGATGTTAAGATGAAGCATTTGAGTCACTTCAGCAAGTTACCAATTCTGGTACATTCCTCATAGCACATATTTTTGAAAGCAGATAAGGATGATCAGGTTCTCCAGTTTGCTGTGGCTGGGACATAGTGATGATTCTGGTCTGCAGTGTCAGGGGAGGAAGCAAGATACTGCTGCTGCCAACGGCACATTGAAACAAAATGAGGTCCTGTGTTCAACCTGCAAACACCTTTGTGAAGAAGACTGCAGAACTCCAATAGCAGCACAGTTAAAGATGGCATTTCTAACTTACACTGGCATCCAGTAACAGAACACCTTCCAAAGCACTGGTTCACTTCTATATTTCTAACAAGAAATAAAAGAAAGTCTTTATCCCTCCTGATTCTATTTGTCTTTATTGCATCCTACAGGGTAAGATCAGAGAAATAGGCAAGCATATCAAAACATGTCTATGTGCTTATTTGTTCATTTATTTTATATTTTTACAAATCCACTATCTTGGAAAATTGACTTAAAAAAGGAATGTCTGTCTGCAAGCGTATGGACGCTGAGGGATGCAGATGACAGCAAACTTTCTGAATTACAAATTTTTCACTTAATTTTGAAACTAAAATGTCAGTCTTTAAAAAAAAAATTTCTTTTAATATCCAAACATTTAAAAAACCCTATTTCTGCTTATTTTACACCTACTCACATGTTTAGCTTTTATTTCAAGAGGAATTCTAAAACATCCTGCTAACTGCTCACTGGTAGTCGTGGTTTCCAGTGACACCTTTTATGCCAGTCTTCTCCTGACTAAGAAGGGAGAAATCCCACACTGTCACCTAAACTTTCATGACTAATTTTCCCATTCAGAGGCTCAAAGTCGAAACCTAGTTCTGCAAAGCATGTAAACCCACATTTAATTTTAAGCTCTACTCCCACAGCATGTATTTAAAGTTTAAAATTTTGCTGAATGGCGATTGCCACAAGTACATTTTCAGCGCTCTGCTGAATCAAATCACAAATGCTGATTAAGTTGGAAAACTAATTTTTATCACAAGGAACTTGGAGACAATCTCAGAAGACATTTACTTTTTAAGGTCAGATTCTAAGTTCTGATGTACACTTTATATCTGTAACATCTCAGAAAATGTATAAACATATCTGACAAACTGGGATGCATATCTGTGGCCATTCCCAGTTACTAGATAGGCTATCAGATTTGCATCACACATGCATGTGTGTTTCCTGGCTCCCCTCAGTACATGACCTACTTGAGCTTCCTATGTGGAAGGTTATGGTTTAAGAATCAAAGGTCATGAATCACCCTCTTGACACTATATACCCTGTCCAAAGACAGCATTTCTGTGTATGTAAGCTCCTATGGAACATTTCGTGTTTGCAGCCATAGCAGCAGACACTTTGAAATACTTTGTGCAAGCCAATGCCCACTAGAAAGTAAAACCACACTATTAAAGCAGATTCAGGACATTCCCTTTGTCAGCTACAGAATACAAAAAGCTTTACCATGATTTTCTCTCAGTGCGATACCCGTTGGCTCGATGAGATTATACAGTGAGCAAACTAGAGCAAGGCTGGACTCAAGGATTGCAGGGAGGCATTCAACATGCCAGCCCCACAATAGGAAAAAATACACATCAACTTCGCAGGAGACTATTGTATGTGTCACAATGCCTTCTACATCACTGAATAAGTCTGTCCTTTCACCTACCACATATATGTAAAATACATGCTGCTTACCATCCTCTGAGCACAATTTGAGGAGCAAAATCATCTTGCCTTCTGTCAACTCCTACTGGGCAATGAAACCTGTTATTACCTCACTCCTCATTTGGCCTCCTCAGAGAACAGTGTTCAGATCTCTTTCCTCTGTGGTACTACAACAGTCAGTATTACCAGCCTTCATCTATTACAGATCACTCTGTCAATATGTTCACAGAAATTACTTTCCACCTGAGGTCAGAATTCAACGTGTATCAAGAAGACCTATAAAAGGAATAGAGACATCAGACATCACGTCATTCTGAAACAACCCCAAAAAAACAAATTGGCTTTTTGGAGGCCAGTAGACTTTGAACTTTGTAATTACCAACTGTTCCTGATGACTCTACATAGAAAAAAGCCACAATCTCCAATGCTTATGGAGGCTGCAGATGTAAACCCTTCATTATTCCTTCTGCTATGCAAATGTTTTTTCTGCTTTTTCATGTATTTAACCTTTATGACGGCAAAGAAATTCGATGTTTAAATCAGCTTTAATTATATATTTTCCCAAATATTGCAGCAAGGTCCCTGGAGTGACATCTTTATTTGTCTAAAGGCAGTTTACACAAATGGGTTTTAAAACACTACTTCTGGCCCACAAAAGTATTTCTCCCACAGGGAAACAACAACAGACACAGAAAGGAGATAATGTGTTTGTCTAGAGGAAAAAAAACAAACAAACAAAAAAACAAAGTTTTCAGAAATCTAGTCAAAAAACAAAGTGTTATGAAGATTTCAGATCTCAGCAACCTGAGAGGATACACAGCTTGAGCAGAACCTTTTCAAGATAATCTATCTAAATTGACTCTAGTGTCCAGGACAACGTAAGATTTATAAGGCACAAAGCTATTTTTGCTCTTCTCCCACATAATGTGTTTTTTGTGATTCATTAGATTTTACATTTAAAATTACTGCTTTTTCAAAGACACTTAAGCACCTTAATCTTTGGAAAAGGGAAGGCCAAATACCTTTAAAAGTCTGGCCCACTATCAGCTGGAAAGAAATTGCTAAAAGTAATTTCAGTCACTTGTTTCTTTTCTCTGTTCATCATCGGTATATCTTTTTCATATATTGGTCTAATTTAGACTGCAAGCTCTACTGAGCAGACAATATGTTTTTACATTTACAGAGTGTCCCATAAATTTATGACACTAGATGTGTTTTTATAATAATAATAATAATAAAGAAAAAATCAATTATTTCAATGAAATTTTACTTTCCTCACACAAGCAATTCATATCAACACCTCCAGCAATAGCTGATGCTGCCTGTAAGAATCAGAGCCTCAGAAAAATCCTGGAAAATGTGAGCATGTGTTTCTGTGACGTTTGCAGCTTGGACTCTTGGATCTCAAAGGTCTTTTCCAACATAGTTGACTCTGTAACTCTGTAAAAGTAATAAGGCATTTCAATACAAGATGTCTTTTAGCTCATCACTTCCATAAAGGCACTCTGTTTATCAGTGCAACTTCTTACATTCACATGGCCAAATCATTACTGAATTTCATGAGGTTTAATAACACCAAGTACAAGGTGCTGCACCTGGGTCAGTGCAACCCCTGGTACCAATTCAGGCTGAGGGATGAGCAGATTGAGAGCAGTTCTGCTGAGAAAGACTTGAGAGCATTGGTGGATGAGAGGCTGGACATGAGGCGGCAAGGTGAACTTGCAGCCCAGAAAGCCAAATGTGTCCTCAACTGCTCCAAAAGCAGTGTGGGTTGAGGGAGGTGATTCTGCCCCTCTACTCTGCTTTGGTGGCAACCCACCTGAAGTACAGCATCCAGCTTTGGGGTCCCCAGCACAAAAAAGATTTCCTCCTGTGGGGAAAGGCTGAGAGAAATTAGTTTTTTCAGCCTGGAAGAGAGAAGGCTTCAGAGTGACTTAATTACAGTCTTCCAGTACCTGAAGGGAGCCTCCAAGAAAGGTGGATTAGGATAATTTACAAGGGCATGTAGTGAAAGGAAATGGGGAATAGCTTCAAAGTGAGGGTAGCTTTAGATTAGATATTAGGAAGAAATTTTTTACTCAGAAGGTGGTAAGGCACTGAAACAGTTTGGCAAAGAAGTTGTGGATGCCCCGTGCCTGGAAACGTTCAAGGATAGGCTGGATGGAGTTCTGAGCAACCTGTCTGGGGGAAGGTGTCCTCGCCGACAGCAGAGTGCTGGAACTAGATGATCTTTAAGGTCCCTTCCTACCCAAACTATTCTGTGATTCTATGATAAAGTCATTACATCAAACAGCCAGGATATACACAAGTGCAACACATGCAGCTTTTGTTTCATTATAAATTTCTCTGAACACTTATCTAATTGTTGTAACTACCTTGATGTAGGCCTTTTGTCCCCTCGGCTTTTTTATGTGCTTGCCTGGCTTACATTGTAGGACACACAGTATGGTTTCAGGGATGTAATATAGGATCTTGTGTCATGCATGTAAAATGAATGCAAAATATGCTGCCAAGATAAACCCTGGCAGATCCAGAAAGCAGAGCACAAGAAATCATTTTGCTTGTTACCTTTAAAATCTCTTCCATTTGGTAATTATACAACCAATAGAGGGAGAAAAGCACTTTTTCTTGCCAGACATGCATTTTCCTGTAATTGAGCAGAACTTCCCAGGATGCCTATTCTCTTTTTGAATCCTTAGGAATTAATTGTTTTATCCACCCATTTTCATAGGACAAGGCTACTAAATAATACCCATATACCTCAGAATTAAGGAAAAATTTGGATAACATAGAAACAGGCAGAGCTTTTGGCGACATAAAAGAACACCTCTAGCTAGTTAATAGGAATAGCCAATGTATTCCTGGTCCTAAGTGCAATGATTTTTACAGCTGGCCTCACAAAAGAGATCCCATGATTAATACATTTGAAACAAACTCGAGTTGCTAGATTAGGGCACTGTGTTCGGCAGTGGGAGCATTCGTTAAATTGCGCATCAGATATCCATTGTCTGAGCATGGTACTGATAGTCACATTGTAAAGCTGATTCTCTAATATTCTTGGGGTGCAGTGTACTGCATTTTTTTCATCATTTCCTCTACATGTAAACTGATCTCCTGCGTTGAAGCAGTACTATTTAAAACAAAAGGGTTTGATTTATAGCCAGTCCCCAGCCTCATAAATCACACCTGCAGTGTGGTGCTCTGAGCTCCCTGTGTTCTGCCAGCATTTACGTTTTATAAATGATTTGGGTTTACCTCCCATTGTGATGGAGACTAATACAATTGCATTCTTCTCTCCCAGCATTCACTCTTGCTGCTGCTCATTATTCCCACTGGGAATTCAGACCTAGTTTTTGCAAGCTTGTAAGGGGGGAGGGGATTGGTCGTGGTGTAGGGGGTTTTTTTAAATTAAAGAATGTAGAATTAAAAATTTATGTTTGCATTCTGTAGCTTTTCTATCACTAGACACACCATGCAGTGGATTTTTTTCCTCCCTGTTGACTATGCTTATATTTAAGCTCCCATTTGCTAAGCTAATGATTTGGAACTTAGGGAGGACAGCAGCTTGAAATGTTCAATATACAAAGTATTTGACCTTCAGAGTAACCCAGGCATGCACATCAGCCATTCTACAAACTGCACAAGGAGCTTAAATGATCATTTAAAAATAGATAAACTAAAAAAGAAAGAATATTTACTTGAATTCCCTAAGAGAATAAGTGCAAAGATTTTATTTTTAACTCTCTGAATCTACTTTACTGCCCAAAAGATGCTTATATAATATTTTGCAATTGTGTCTCAAGCTCTCAACCATATAACAATTCTAGCTGGTTAAGCACAGCTCAGGTACTTGGAGATAACAAGACTTGCTCCTTAGAGCTGACAGATTTAAGTCCTGACACAGGGAATTATTTCTAAGTCAGCACCATTTAAGTGAGATTGATGGGATTTGTGCACATGCCTTGAGTTTCTCTGTACCAAAACAATCAATGATTTAATTTGTTCAATTAATGACTATCGTCACTGCCATTTTTATTGTTAAATACTACTACTACTATACCTATAACCAACATAGAATCAATTGTAGTTTGAGATTGGTAAAAGCCACAATACATAAGTCAGATATCTGTCACAAATACTCAATACAACTTAGATTCTGGTTTAGAGTCCAGTCTTACTAGCAGTTAAATTGCAGCCTGTTATTTGATGAGACAGTTGAAAAATTTAGACTTGAGATTTGAAAGGCTGCAATGATTGTCAATGGAGATCAGGCTCAGACCTAAGGAGTTGCAAAAATATTTCTGAAATTAATAATAGTCATTCAGAAAATCTGCTCCATTTTCAACATAACTCACAGGTGGACTGAAACAAGTAGACCTGTTTCAGTTCAATGAAGGATTAAGCTAAACACAACTATTTTCAAAGTAGATTAAGTGAAACAAGAAAACATTTTGATTCCTGAATTAAAACTGTCCACACATGCACTTATGCAGGAAGAGCTTTTGCACTTTAAATGCACACCCTACTTTCATCCAAATTCACTTTCAAATGAAGGCAGAAAGTCTCGAATTAGTGTGCTCATTGTCTGAAAATTCATATAACATATTTGTCTGAAAAGTAGCCTTCTGAAGTTCATAGTGCGGACATAAAGATAATCAGTTGTAACAGCTCTTGCTAGGTAATGACTAGCTTATTTTTTAGAACACATTTGGGATTTATATAGCAACTGATTCTGTAAAAAACAGTGATTCCAGTAAGTGCTTTCAAAATAGAATTTAGTCAATTTAAATGTTCTGAACAACTGTTTTAATTCTCCAGCAGTTCAAAACTATACTTTATTCTGAATCAATTACTGAGAAGTAAACAACAAATTTTTAATGCCACCACTTGTTACTTCAAGTTTAAATTTCTTAGATTTGTAACCAAAACATGACAGAGTCATGAGAAGTGATGGTAACTTGCACATATCCTACATTTGACATTTTATCTTATTGCGGGACAAGGTAATAAAATCACTCCCCTCATTGCAATTATTGTTTGATCCACGGGCTAGTTTTGCCATCAGATTTAACTCCCCTAGAATTGATTTATGGAAATCCTGGTACATGTGCATAAGGTTGAATTACATCTTCCTGCATAGCCTTGTGCCGCCCCAAAAATAATCCAGCACAGTATGTAGCACCATGCACTGTAACAAGGCCTGTCACTTGTTTTATGAAGCATCTTCATACATATATTTGGCCTCCCTTGAAAAGAGATCCAGGATTATGAGCTTCATTCTGAAGTAGTTTCATATGCAATATGTTCACGGAAATATTAGAGAATTTAACTGCAGGTTTGGTCCATCGGTATTTCAAGTCCATTTGATCCAATTGCATGTTAGGCAGCATAGTCATGGCATAACATGCCATGTATAACAGATTGTTACACATTTTTTCAAAAAGTCCAATATTTCATCCTGAATGCAATATCTTTATATAAGGTCCTTTCAAAAATAAACCTGCAATAAAAAAAAGGTTATGTAAAAAAAAAAAAATGTGTTTTAATTGAATGCATAAAGCCTGCTCCTTCATCAAAGTAGTTATTTGAGTTAAGTTTAAAGCTTGATTTAAATATTAGCAAATGTGCAAGATTTATTGTTGTCTTTACACAAAGCAAAAAGGCATTAAATGTGCCCCAATGTCGTCAATGAATGAAACTCATTTCAGTAAATGTAGATATGTTTCACTTAATGGCTTTGTTTATAATGTGAAGCAGCAATTATAAGCAGTGTCTGAAACACTGATTAATTCATCCAATCACCTCCCAGATATTGGCACAATCAATTTAAAGAGAACAACTAAACTTATGTCTCCTAAACTCCCATTTGCACACACACAACAGTGGTAGCTGGAAATGCACAGTACCATTTGCATACATAGCTTTTACTTCTTCATGGATAGTTTTGAAGACAGGTATCTTGAATTTTTCTGGAAATTTGCCCTCCTGTGATTCCCTATATGCTAGTATTCTTGGCACAGTCTGTCCAGCTGTTTTCTGAGTTAATCCTTATATAATAAAAAGTCTTGCAATCAACTGTTACTGGAATCCTGTTCCAAACCCTCCTGTAATGAAGGAGATATTTTGAAACTACAGTTAAATATCCAGACCTAGCAGAATAGGACTACCCATTTTGACTGCAGTAGCTCATTTACCCCTGAGAGAAATCAATAAAGAAAATTTAACCAAGAAACATGCAAAATAAATATCTGACATATCCATTAATATGCAATTATAATCAATAAAGAAGGCTTTCCTGGCAGTAAATGACTAGCTGGAGGAACCATTAACTGTGAGAAATTTCCAATGCAGTGTGCAATCTGATCCAAAAATACTTATTCATATTATCAATCCTTATTTTTACAAAATAATTCCGATTTGAGAAAGACAGATTTACTAGTTAAAGTAACATCCTGTTTAAGTACTATAATATCCATATTGTTCCTTAGGTACATTAATTAAGTACCAGTCTTAGACCATTTGTTAGGAAGTTCTGCAAATTCTACTTATAAAATTAGTTACCAAAAAAACTTGCTTTCTTGAGAGCTTTTTAAAGTTGAGTTCTATGTTCCCATGGATACACTGCATTGGTCTTACAATGGTCTTGCTTCAGCACAGTAAGCAGCAAGGAAACAGGACTTACTCCCAACATTTCCACAGGTTTAGCACCTTCATTAGCTAAGTGCTGCTCCAGTGTTGCCCAATGGAACATACTTTACTTTTCCTTTTTCATTCTAAGAAAGATGTAATTCTTGTTCATGGCCCCGCGGTTGATCTCAGCATAAAAAATATGCAACTGTATCATTTCTCCCCAGTACATCCAAGGCATGTTTCTCTGGCTGGTTAACACAGCGCCAGGTGGTTGCAAACTACTTATCATTATCCCAGATCATTCGTACAATGGTAAGTATCACCACTGACCTCCCACCCAGAAATGTGAAGTTTTCAGTTTACACACAGAATCCAGTTTTCTAAAAGAATTCTTAGAATAATGGAATTATTATCAATGTAAATAACAACTGTATGCCTCTGCTCCAAAAAGAAATGAGTTCTTCTGAGATGTTGCATGAATCCCATCTTATCCTGAGCAGCATAATGGTCATCTTCATCACAGAATAACAAAGCAGAACAATCTGTAGCATCTGAGAATTATACCTCACATATACAGTTAGATAAGTCTCAAAGACATTTTTAAGGGAAGTGATTTACAAAAGGAGAGCAATATTGGAAGAAAAAGAGCCTATGAAGAAAAATAATTTTCTTCAGATGTAAAGGATGCAGAGAAGGGTCACTAATGGAATACACAGCTTTTCATCTCAGTATCAATAGTTCAGATATAGCTGAGGTTGTCAGTGATCAAAAGTGGTGAATCTACAAATGCTGCTAGGCTGCAAAACATCTGAGAGGCAGAGATTATTAACAGCAGGATCAGAGATGGAAAAGAGGCAAAATAGGTTTAAATTAATATTAGCTTTCAAAATAACATGAAAACACATCTCAAGACAGAATAGAGTTATCTGTTTTCAGGGTGAAGTGGACTAGTGACATAAAAACTGCTTTCTACAAGATGTTTTCTGATCTCAAACAGGCCCATTGCTGCATTCAGGACAAATGAAAATTTTCCCTAGACTCACTTTTAAGATTGCTGCTGGTCTTTCAAACATTCATCAAAATTCCCTATCATCTGGTTCATAAAAAATTAATCAGCTATGTTTCCTAGGTTCAGAATGGCCAGAATAGTTCATTATAAAGTTCTTTTTAATTAAATATTATTGTGAAGCTCAGTACTTCAAAATCATTACTAAATTCACTATTTAAGGTCTCCCAAATGATGCTACATTTAAGTGACTGTAAAGCTAGCCTGTGCATCCTGTACCATTAACAAAACCATTGTTTTTGCTGTTTACTGCCTTCTTTCAAGTTTCATGTCACTATATCATCCTATCTACTAACTAGCACATTGGATTCTGATACCGCCCAGGCTTGAAGGACACTGCTGCAGAACAAATCACCATCATGGTCAATATCTGGAGAGCTGTGACATTGCTAGATGTGAGCTTGACTCAGTGACTCCATTAGCCCATCAATACACATCCAATAGCCATGTGAGCAGCTATGTGATGTAGTAGCAGTCACTTCAGAAGAATCATTGACTGACTTCCTGCACAGACACAGAACTGACAATTAAATGAACTAACAGCTTCAATTTACTTGCAATAATCAACATAAGTTACAATGCAGTTGTGGGGAAAAGTTAGGAGCAGCATGACCAAGCCTGAACCACAGCTCCCATTTTGTGACACAAAGTCTCCCAATAAAGAGGCTTTCTGTCAAGGGCAAGTAAGGCATCCTAAAAATCATTTTCTATGGTTAATCTTAAAGGTGCACTTTCAGACATCAGGTAAAAAATTTTGGCCAGGAAAAGCATGGAACAATTAAGTGGAGCAGCTTCTGAATGGATGGCAGATCTTGTTTGTCCTCAGCAGTGAAAACTCCTGCATCTCAAAATGACTCTACTGAGTACTTGTATATAACCCATATCTGAGTCTAATTCTTCACTGTCTCACATAATGGGTATTTAAACGTGTGCAAAGACTGTGAAACATGGTCACTCTGTGCAGCCTTTTACAGCCACTTTGCAGCCCACAGCGCAAGACAGTGGAAAGCTGGTCCCGAAAGCCAGCACTGCAGCCATAACATGCAGTAAAACTTATATTTGCAGTATATTTTTCCACACTCCTCTTAATCCACTTTTTTTTCCTTCATCCTGGATATAGGAATGGTTTATTCATTTTTCATATCCTTATCCTGTCTGAAAAAGGTACAACACTTTTTAAAACTGAGAAAACACTAAGCCATACTGAAGTGGTTATGTGAAACTCATCCAAGTTCTTGAGTACAATTGACGTAGTTTCCTTTTAACATTGATGTGGTGGAGCTGAATAGATTCCCTGAAGGCTCCATGGTTATCTTCAGTAGTGACAAGAGCCCATCCTGAACATAACTTTCAATCTGTCATCCCTTCTTGAATACTCTTGTAATATATGAAACCAACTCGGTATCACAAAAACACCTCTAGCACTTTGATATCGCTTGAATTGCTTTCTTAGATATGTGTTCCAATGCCACAACTGCTCCCATCATTAGATGTAGATCAAGTCAGAAGGATTGTGCACTGCCTCTTCTCCAACCCTACGAGCATGGGAAGTTCCACTGGGAGATACACATCGGTACCAGAGGTAGCATACAGCACCTTGGAATTCAAAAGAACCATTAATGAGGAGAGGATGCACTCAGAGGACAACAGAGATTTCATGCAAGCTAAAAAGTTTTGGGAGTCCCCTGAAAAAAAAAAATTAAAATAAAGTGCCAGCTCAGTAGTAGTTCTATGTAACAGCATAAATCAAAAGCAACAGCAGAAAGAATTTACACCTTTTTTATTGGCCAATGACTCACATTTTTACAGGCAAGTAATTAAGAGAATTCACCACCATTGGTCTTAAACAATTTTTATAGATAAAGGATCTCTTCATTTTTGGCAAAGTGATGGTTATTATGGAAGCAATAACTTTGATTTTATGATAGTAACTGTCTGCACACACTCTCACTAAAGTATTAAATACAACAATGAAATTTGGAGACTGTTCTCATGATGTTCTTATTAATTTTTTCCAGAACTGCAAGATTATTCTAAAGAAAAAAAAAAAACAATTAAGATGCATTGCTTGATTGTGATCACTCATTCAAACAAACACTTCATTTGCAGAACATATTCGCATTTCTCATGCTTCAAGTTTACATAACAGCGTGTCCCCTCTTTCTGACAATTTGCATGCAGATTCTGAAAAATTTCTCTCCTACTAGGGAAAAAATCCTACCACTAGACCCCTTTTAATGTCTTTTCAAAAGGAGAAGGGCCTCAGAATAAAATACAAGACATGAAAGGCCCAAAGACCGCATACAATTCTCTTGTGAAACACAAGACATGATGCTCTGACAGCAGCCAGCCTTCAAGCATTACTATACATCTGCAATCCAACCTGTCTTCAGTCCCACAGCACAGCTGTAGTCCCAGGGGGTGGTTTCCCCGGAGCCCACAGCGTCAGGCCGGTTACTGGCTCTGACATCACTGGCACCAGACCTTGCGCAGTTCCACGTTCTCAGCCCATTGTCCCAGTGCATGTGTCCCAGTGCTGATGCCGGGGGCTGAGCAGCCACAGTACCCAGCACAGAGGCACCACGATGGCCATGCGTACATGGAATGAAAAAGGGGATCTGAAGGATAGTGCCAATCAAAACCAGTGACACAATGCATGTGCAGCCTATACAGGAATCATGGCAAAGGAAGAGCAGTGCAGTGCTGTCCTGCTATCCTCACTCAGAAAATAATTTCTACCAACTTAGTTGAGCATTTTATCAGTCAAAAAGTAGCAAAGACACAGTATTCTGTTGCCTCAAGATAACTCTCAATTCCATGGCACACGCATTCAAAAGAAAACTAATTCAGTTTCCGATTACTATGAATGCATTAAGGACAGCATCAAAAGTATTCCTGAAACCATTTTGTTTATCTTCTGCTGTGGAATTTGATATGATTAGAAACAAACCAAAATTTGTTAAAATAATTTTTAAGCCACGTATTATCATCCTGAAAGCTCATGCAAGTGCTCATGCCCATGCACTGGGAAAATATGAATATCATATTATATTTGGCATGATTATGGATAGTAAAACATTGTAGGACAGGTTGTAAGAACAATTTAGAGCAGTACTGAATGGTTGTATTATTAAATTTGATCATATTGCTTAAGACAGCAAGTACAAGATCTCTTTCTTGCTTTTAAATTATTTATATGGACTTAGCTGTCCTCTGTTAAATAAAAAAACAATTGATAGTTGAACAACATAGAAAGATTTATCATCTGTATGCAGCCTTTTTGCAGTTTTTGCACCTAAAGTGCCACTCATAAAAATGCGTCTCCAAAGGAAATTAATTGGAATTACTTCAGCTATTTCATTCTAGGATTACAGCCTAATTCCAAATTTTGCCAAGAACCCAGTCCTGAACTCTTCTTATTCCCTATTGGTCAGTAGGGGCAGACAGAAGGTAGAGAGGGATGGATACTTTATTTTGCATGCAGTATTGACTTCTTGGTTCACAACTTACCATCAGTTTGACTTCATTGAGAGTAGTGATCAAAAAGAAGACTCAGTGTGTGACCAGCTCAAGAGACAGTTAATTCTCTGACTACTACACATCACACAGAACACTGAGAACAAACTTTTGCAAACTCAAGTCATATAGGCTTTGTTACAATCTGCTGGCAGATGTGCATCACCAGTGTTCACACTACCAGCCATTTATTAGTGTTCTCCCTGCTTTCTCTAGTCTTCACACACCCTCTTAGGAGAGGCAGTCTCAATGCAGCAGTTGTTTACACAGAATTTACGCAGAATTAATGAGGCTGGAAAAGACCATAGAGATCATCAAGTCCAACCTAACCTATCAAGCTACCCAACACCATTCCATCATCTAAACATCTAAACCATGTCACTAAATACGCCATTCAACCTTTTCTTAAATACATCGAGGGACAGTGATTCCACCCCCTCCTTGGGAAGCCCATTCTAATGCCCAATGACTCTCTCTGCGAAAAAGTTTCTCCTAATATCCAAACTAAACTTTCCCCTGACGCAGCCTATGACTGTGTCCTCTCGTCCTGTCACTGGGAGCCTGAGAGTAGAGACCGACCCCCGCCTGACTACAGCCTCCTTTCAGGTAGTTACAGACAGCGATAAGGTCACCCCTGAGCCTCCTCTTCTCCAGGCTGAACAACCCCAGCTCCCTCAGCCGCCCCACACAGGCCTTGTGCTCCAGCCCCTTCACCATCCCCATTGCCCTTCTCTGGACATGCTCCAGCAACTCAACATCTTTCTTAAACTGAGGGGCCCAGAACTGGACACAGTACTCAAGGTGGGGCCTGACCAATGCCAAGTATAGGGGAAGAACATGTTCCAGGACACTCAAAAGCTACACCACCAAAAATCAAAACAGTTCTCTCTCCTGTGCTGAAGGAAGTATTAATTTTTTAAATGTAGCACACAAGCCACTGCTGACACCAAAAGCAGCGTTCCCAAGACCACAGCTGAGTAAGAGATTTCTTTCAATGCCTTTAGGCCTTTGAATAACAAGATGTCAGCAGCCCTGATCAAGCAGCCATAGAATCATTAGAAATGGTTGGGTTTGGAAGGGACCTGTAGGGTTCATCTGATCCAACCACCTTGTTCAAGAGGATTACCTGAAGCAAGTCACTGAGGACCAGGTCCAAATGGTTTGGAATATCTGCAAGCATGGGGACTTCACAGCCTCCCCAAGCAACTTGCAACACTGTTTGACCACACTCACCATGAAGAAGTGTTTCTTGATATTCAGGCACCTTGTGTGTTCCAGTTTGCGCCTGTTTGAGCCCATAGCCTCATAGAAAGATAACAGGGAACAACCAGCTGGAGTACTGGCCAGATTAGGGAGACAAGAAGGCCTTAGTACATGAGAAGACAGAAACTACTACAAGCATTTCTTTGCACAATTAAAGGCTTCATACACATAAGGACCAGTTTTTCACTCCTTCAGTGGTTCTGTTATGAGGTTTGTTATACAGATTCTGTGACAAGCTCAACTTGCACGCTTCATTCTCTTCTAGCCTTATCAGATCAGTCTCAACCTCTGTAGTGACGGACACACAAACAAATTGCAGTGAAACTGCTGCAAACTGTATTCTGGAAAGGGACAAAAAGTCTAATTTTCTCCATTACAGAAGCTTTGGGCAGGAGTTTGAACCCTTGTCCTGTTTTGTTTTGGGTTTTTTCAATTAAAATATCAGTAGAATGTTTTTTAAAAGATTTTCCCTTTTCTGTGGGCATAGCATTAAAGCCTATTAGCGTAATACTTACTATTGTTCATTTACTGGAGAAAAATCATTGAACACATGTCACCTCAAAACTCAATACAAAATTGAAATGACCTTTATTTTGGCACACTACTGCACTGAGTTAGAGTATTACCAAGACCCAAGCATTGCCTGTTTACAACTGTCAGTCAGGCTACTACTACAGCTCTAAAGTGCTCAGAGATTGTGCAGTCTATGAGCAATTGTAACTGTAAATAGTGAATTAGCTGTGGGGGAAGATCCACAACTTACCAGGGGGGAAAAAGCCACTACTTTGAGACTATGGTTTAATTTATTTTAGAAATTTGACCAAGTGCTCACTTTTGCTAGAAGTTGTTTCAGTGTTTGGCCTCCAGTCTTGCAATCTTGTTGTTATTTCTTCCCATCCATATGGTTCTCACACCAAGTCTGTAAGAGTGACAGCTGAATGAGTCACAGTCATGCTTAACTTCAAGCACAAAGGTGTCTAATTCTTAGTCTTAAAAATGCATATGACAGCACCATAAAAAGCCACAGGCTGCAACTCAGATCTTCAAAGCACTGCCATGGAGTGTACAGATGTGTATGTCAACCCTCTTGCAGCCACTGTGCCATTCTCAGGACTCAGGATAGTCACACAAGAGTCAGATTTCTACTCATTTCCTGAGGTTGTTCAACAAGTTTGGACAGCATCTGATGGATGCTGTGGACTAAGATTCTGTCCCCTGGAACTTTTAATACACATTCAGTCATCCCACTCTCACATCAGGGGACTCCTCCTGAAGAGGTGCAGTTCTCTAAGACAAAGACATTACTGATTCTCATATCTGTTTCAACAAGGAACTCTCTGGCTACAGCAAATGCAGCATTTCACTGTGTCCAACTGGGGTCCTTCTCCTGAGGCCTAACAACACAAAAGGCATTTTGTAATAGCTCCCTTTGAAATCAAATTAGTAATGTTTCAAGGCATGACCCGTAAAGGGCTGCTGTCCAGAATCTACATGTGTTTGACAGATACATCTTCCACCTAATGGGCCTCTTCAAGAGTACAGATGGAATCAAGATGTGTGAACAGAGCTCCAAAAGCAGAGCCATGAGATATCAGGATACACAGCAAAGCATTCTATCTCAACTGATAAAAAGGAAACAATATCAGATATAACAAAAAGTAGCTCACTCCAGCTGGTGAGACAGATTCTGATGCCACTATATAGGTGAGACTATTGTAGAGGAAGATGCCATTCCATATGTTCACAAGATAGTAAAATATAGTCCAAAATACACTAAATAACCTTGTGCCAACTCCTCATAAAGGTCATATAAAGTCACAATCTCCTTCAGTGTATGTCCATACACTGCAAAATGCTAAAAATTACTGTAAGCTGTAACTCACTATGCCCAGGTACATAACCTGATGGACTGGACACTACAGTCTCTAGAAGGCAACTTACTTTTACCTGTTTAGCTATAAAATTAATGGAAAAGTTAGAAAAGAAGATGAGCTTTCAAGTTTGCCATGATGCATTTGCTTATCTGCCAGAAAACTAACCTCCTCATTGTCATGCAGTGTCAATCTTTTTGGAGCAAGAATATGAAGATGAGAATCCCTGTCCATAGTATATGAAAACAGGAAAGCATTTGGTGGTTGGCCTTTCCAGACATCAAAAGGTCACATTTGACTGTAGAGAGAATTAATTTAAAGCACAGAAACTTCCTAATGTAGTCCAGACCTCGGCTCCATAACTCATTTTCACATGAATTCACAGAAAAAAAAAATCATGCTAGTATATCAAAAACCCCTATAGCAGCCAAATAAAATGAAACACCTGCTGTCAGGAGCTCCATCAGCTACTTCTTGTTGCCAGTGTCTCCTGTCTGAAATGAGGACACAACAGAGATTAACTATGTGTATTTTGCAAGATGAAACGGAGTCCACGGTAAGGCCCTAAAAAGACACAGGCTGTGCATTTTTCACTATGTGCCAGGACTAGCCACTTTTGTAAAGAAAACAGATACTTTAGGCAAGGACTAGAAGCCAAGGATAAAACACCATGGAGAAAAATACATGTGAGTGACAACAGCAGATTTCATTGGTGATAGAACTCAACTTACGTCAGAATCCCAGTGGCTCGTTTCTTCAACGACCTTCAAGTCCTGCCTCTGCTAACAGGAATGGCAGCCATTTCAGTAAATGGAGCCAATTTCTGTCTTCCCACAAAAAGAATAGTGGAGCATGCCATACTCTTACACAGTTTGGACATAAGGTTGTAGTCAAGATTTGACCCAAATTCTTGCATATCAATATTTTCAGCTGCATTTGATTACTTAAAAATGCCATAAATCACTGACTAACACTAATTTTCACATTATTTTTCCAGGAAATTACTTTAGAGATCAGGGAACTGTCACAATGATCACACAACTATAAGCAAGTGCCATGCTGAAAAACCTGACATCCTCGTGAGACACACACAATAAACGATTCAAATCTTTTGCCAACTCAGACAAGGTGGGAATTCAGCTCACTCTCCATATTCTAGCAGATCTCCCTGCTTGGACTGCAAAGGTGGTCAATTGTCACATTGACTTTGATCATTAACAGACGTCCCTGGTGATGGTGAATGACTTTGCATATAAGTCCCAGTACAGCCATGACTCTCTCTTTTGGATTCTAAACCTAGTTAAACCTTTGATTTAGGAGTTAATAACCGAATGGTTATAGGATTATTCTCATCAGTGCATCTGTATCAGCAGCAAGTAGCATCCTCTCATTGTTTCTGAAGCAGTAACTATTCACATACTCCATGTGGCCCATAAATAAACTTGGCCCTGGATACTGCTACTAGAGTAGTCAGTTAAAAGAAAGTTTAAAAAAAATAATGCATTAAAACATAGACTAAAGCCCAAAGGCAATGATGAGTCTGCCCTTTCACTCATGTTAGTGAACATGAGCCAAAGCTTACACTTTGAGCTCCCCCCTAGAGCAGTACCTTTTCCTTTTCAGTCCATCATGAGATATTTACTGCTTTGTCTATCATCAGACCCTACTGAGACTCCAGGGATCCACATTGGCCCACCATTTTTCTTATGCTTCTGCTGCAAAAGCCAATAGAAGATATTCAGCAAGGCATTAAGAGTCTATGTCACTTGTGGTTTCTGTCATCCCCATATATCCTGGATTAGGCTAAACATATTCTTTCTCCCTTTTCCCATTTTAACACTGCTTCCAAATGTATATGCCATAGAAGTAAGCTTGCATTAGTTGTATCTGCACTAGACAATTGAACAAAGCCTCTGACTTTTCTTTGGGATTACAGCTACTGGTTGGAACTATTTCCTATTCATACTATTTAACTCACATAGCCTCCAAAACTAGATGGTTAGGTACCTGTTCAGAATGGGGCCAGGGTTGGAGTCAATCTCTGAATGATGCCTGTAAATTATTTGGGAGGAATTTAGTTGGTCCAAGTCTAAAGCCTGCAAAGGTCTATTCTAGCACTTTAATTGTACACAATGTAGTGCTTGGGAATGCTTCCTTGCATTTTTTTTTAATTGTAAAAATACTGTGGTAGATATCAAAGTCCTACAGAATCCAATGACAATCATTTTGCTTTCTTTTGTTTCCATTCAAACTCCAGGTCAAAACTTCCACCCACTAATAACATATTCTACTGATTTACAAAACTATTCAACACTCCTATAAACTCCATGATTTGCTGTAAATACATTATCAAACTTAATGCATTATGTTAGACACTAGAAATGTTATGGGTACCCTCAGACAGTACCCTCAGACAGAAGGGGTGTGTGTGACTGTCTTTCACCTTTGATGGAGAAAGAAACTGAATCTCTCTTAAGGGGGTACCCAAACTCTGTCATTCAGCAGATCTAAAACAGTCATATTAGAGAGCAAGTAAGCATTTACAGGTCTCTACTCTAGGACAGATCTCCCTATCTCTTGTCTGAATGTGACAGATCCCACACTAAGATCACTGGTTTCTTGGTTATTCAAGCATTCAATGTAGAGTTGATCCGTTCCCACTCAGTTATGCAGCTAAGACACATCATCCCTCAGTTTCACCATACATTCTCAAACAGATATGCAGACAGAAGTACAGTGGTTTCAGATCCTTACAGAATGGAAAAGATCTTCTCTGCTGAGAGACAAAAAATCCTATTTCTCATCATTACTTCTCTCACATCATTACTTCGTAGCAATAACTCCAAGGTGTTGAGACCACATCTAGCTTTACAGAATAAAACATAACAAGCTGTCGAAATGTGCATAAATAAATTAGAGTCATTATTGCAGCTTAAGGTTCTGGGGGCACAATCATCTTGAAGTTCACTGTGACATTTTTTTGCAGCAGAAGCCAGGCATTAAAATTACGTCCTGTATACAGAGAGCTGTAAATGCATTCTGTCTTAGGGCCTGGCACTGTAGAGCAGAAATCAACAGGCCTGCCTTGGAATACGAAATACAGCATTTCAGGGCCAATTCCCTGCCCCTGAGCACAAGTTTTATGGCACAGCCTATGTCCATATGGCTAAAATCTGTCCTTCTGCTCACTCCCCAAAGAGGAGTTCTCATCCATATCTGCCTGCTTGCAATAGTCAGTCCCTGGCTCACACTGCTGCCCTAACCCATATCCAGTCACCACTGCAGAGCATGCTGGCAGAATGGGCAGAATGACACAATGGAGTGTGCTAACAGTCAAACCACACGTTACTACATACCACTGATCCTGGCCATGCCCAGGTTACTGACATGGACATAGTCTGGGACATCTGCTAGGATATTACCCTAAAATATGTTCACCTTTTCATAAGTCATGTCCGGTTGCATAATAAAAAACGCAGGAGGCGAGATCCTAAAAGACATGAAGACGGAAGATATACGTACACTTTGTTTGCATAGGGATATAAAGGGGCTATACCAGGTAAGACTGCATATCCATCATGCTTCCACCACTAAACAACTACACAAATTTAGGAAAAAGTGTGATATCAGGGTACGCATGCAGTGATACCTCCTTAGTACACTCGCCTCCAGCACTTTTGAGACTCAGAGACTTCCTGAACCAAAAGTGGTATCCTGGTATTTAATATCCTGGTATTTAATAGCCTTCTGAGGACTCTTCTCAAAGAAAATGAACTCTGAATTTAAACACTGTATAATTAAAAAGTCAGTGAAAATAGACTTCAGCAATTTGAATTACACAGAATTAAACAGAATTAATGAAGTTGGAAAAGACCATGGAGATCACCAAGTCCAACCTTTTACCTAACTTAACAACCAATCCAACACCAATCCTTCATCTAAACCATCTAGAACATCTAAATCATGTCACTAAATTCATCATCCAACCTATCCTTAAACACATCCAGGGACGGTGACTCCATCACCTCCCTGGGAAGCCCATTCCAATGGAAATCATCTCTCTGTGAAAAAGTTTCCCCTAATATCCAACCTAACTCTCCCCTGACACAGCCTAAGACTGTGAACTCTCGTCCTGTCACTGGGAGCCTGAGAGAAGAGACTGATCCCTGCCTGACTACAACCTCCTTTCAGGGAGTTATAGATAGGGATAAGGTCACTCCTGAGCCTCCTCTTCTCCAGGCTGAACAATCCCAGCTCCCTCAGCCGTTCCTCATAGGGCTTGTGCTCCAGCCCCTTCACCATCCTCGTTGCCCTTCTCTGGACACATTCCAGCAACTCAATATCCTTCTTAAACTGAGGGGCCCAGAACTGGACACAGTACTCAAGCTGTGGCCTGACCAGTGCCAAGTGCAAAGGAAGAATAACTTCCCTGGTCCTACTGGCCACACTATTCTTCATGCAGGCCAGGATGCCATTGGCCTTCTTGGCTGCCTGGGCACACTGCTGGCTCATGTTCAGTTTCCTATCAACAAACACACCCAAGTCCCTCTCCACCTGGCCATTCTCCAGCCACACCGGCCCCAGCCTGTAACTCTGCGTGGGGTTACTCTGGACAAAGTGTAAAACCCGGCACTTGGATTTATTAAACCTCATGCTATTGGACTCAGCCCATCTATCCACCCTGTCAAGGTCTCTCTGCAGAGCCCTCCTGCCCTCTAACAGATCAACACTCATTCCAAGCTTGGTGTAATCCACAAACTTACTAATAATGGATTCCATCCCCTTGTCCAGGTCATCAATAAAGATATTGAACAAAACTGGCCCCAACAACTGAACCCTGAATCCTGGAAGACCCCGCTGGTGACCGGCCTCCAACTGGACATGACTCCATTCACCACCACTCTCTGAGCTTGGCCATCCAGCCAAGTCTTAACCCAGGACAGGGTAAATCTGTCTAAGCCACAATCCACCAGTTTCACCAGGAGTTTACTATGGGAGACAGTATCAAAGGCTTTGCTAAAATCTAGGTACACTACATCCACAGGTTTCCCCTCATCGATCAGATGAGTTACCTGATCATAAAAGGAGACTAGGTTGATTAAGCAGGATCTTCTCCTCCTGAATCCATTCTGACTAGACCTGATCTCCTTATTATCCTGTAGATGCAGAATAACTTCCCTTAAGATTATAAACAAGGAACAAACCCGTTCATTCAGAAAACACATTTTATAACAAAATAACACCAAAATAAGAATAAGCAAGAGTAGTGTCCTTATAAGACAGCATCCAGCTGAAAGCTACAATCTCTGACAGAAAATGGCACTGACATCCACAGAAGGTTTTTGCTTGGGCTTAGTGCACACAAAACAAAACAAAAACAAATTTCATAGTGCATTCAAGGCAGAATCTGCTGTGACAGAAATCAAAACAAATGGTTAGTAACTCAGCAGCAAAATGCAGGATACTTCCTATTTTGCAACCAACAACTTTTACAGCAAATGTTTTCTCCTGACTTTTTTGGTATACCCCTTTAAGGTTTTGAAAAACCACCATAGCAACTTCAGTTTTGGGTCCTGTTGGGTGTTTTTGAGCTACTTCAGCTAAATCCATATTAGGAGCTGAGGCAGCTGTGGCAATATGAAGAATTGTTCCATTCCTGAGTGGGAAATTCCATGAGATAAAACATTCTTGCATTTTGTCCAGCAGAAATACTGTATTTCCACTGAAAATGCCATACTAATAAGCTCACTAGTGATGTTTTTCTAGAAATAAATAAGACAGAAACACTTTTGATGGCCTCTCTCACTCTGTGTCTCCCATTTTTTAACTTCCTCTCTTCCTTTTTCTTTCTTTTTCTCTTCAGTGTGGGACCAAGTTGGCCAAAAATTTAAATGCATTTTCCCCACTAACAATAGATCGATATTCCCTTATTATTTGCCTTGATGGATCAAAAACACACCAAGAGAAAACCATCTCACTTTTCAGAACTTGTTATTGACCATGGAAAGACACCTAGCACAGAAAGGTTCCTGCTTGCTCTGTGCTTTCTCACAGCTCAGTCACAGCCATGAAGGTGCAATTTTAAACATCCATGAACCAACTCCTCTGAGATTTCCCCTCACTCCCATATACATTGCAAACACAAATGTGCTCCAGTATTTTCATTTGGGAAATTAGGGAAAATTTACAGAAATTAATTTGGAACACATGATAGAGCAAATAAGACTAGAACAGAAACCAAGGAGAATGTGAAGTCTTAAGGCAAACTTGGGAAGGAGGTAAGAGATATTACAGTGCAGAATTCCCATTTCTATGTATCAGCATTTGATGTATATTAGATGAATAGTGGCTAGGTCATTTGATTCTGTTCTGCGAAAAATTTCCTCATCTGCAAAACGTGACAGCAATATTTCCAACCTTACAGAGATCCTATGAGGACAATTATCTGCTTTCCAGTGTTCCCACAGTGGGCAAATATTAAATCAAGGACAGAGGAGCCCCACACCACTCTATGTCCTCCTCATATGCCAGAGAAGCATATAGGGCTCTTGGCACACAAAGCAGCTCAATTCATTCTTACTTGTAAATACAGTTGTTATGGAATAACAGCTACTCAAAAGAGCAAAACACAAGCTCAAGGTTTTGCCAGCAAAGGCTGTGAAGTAAAGCACTTGTGATCTAGCTGCAATCACTAGGTACTGGCCAGGGCAATGCAAGAAATGCAATATCCGAAGACACACAGGAGTAGGACGGGATCAATTTATCAGCCAACAAACTCAATATAATTACAACTAACTATAAACATGCTGATCACAGTACTCTTTAAACCTATTAAATTAAATTTCCTTTCACCAGGAAGAACAATCTTGGCTCTAGTGTTTTATGGGGACTGACAGGAAGGTAGGGAACCACACACTCCACTGGGGAAAGATCTGTGATCATTTTATCTTAACCAGCACTGATCTAGTTTCCTCAGATCACTAATCAGAAGAGAACACAACCACTACACCAATCCAATATAAAAATACAGTGTTTAAAATTATATGTGTAAGATCAAATTAAATAGGGGAAAAGGAGGAAGAAAGTGGAGAACAAATGAATCTAATAAAACAGAATACATTTGGGTTGCAAAGAATTTAAGAAAAAAATGGGGGAGAAAATCCAAAACCACGTAAAATGATCCTTCAGAATAACCAGTAACTTTAGTAAGTCAGGCGTATAGCCAGGGCTCAGTACTTAATACCAGCTTGGTAGGGAAGGAAGCACTGTTATGATGTGGAAGCCATAGTGAGGGCAGCAAGTGACACAAGCACCGCAAAAACATTGCATTTTCAACACAGCTTCAAACATCCTCTCAGAAGGAACAGTTTTATATGATAGCATCCCAAAGCCTCTCACACAGTTAGTAATCTCCATGTCTTGGAACATACATGCAAAAAACAGAGGCATGGCTACAAGGTATCCCTGGAAACAGGTTAATACACAGGAGGGGCAGAAAAGATACCACAAGGTTCTGCATTTCTTTTCCCCTTGGCCTATGTTGTAGCATGGCAAATGGCAGACATAAAAAATATGGCAATCCAGCCAAAAAATTGGAAAAGTTTTTCTGAAAATACTGTGTGCACAAGAATATATCCCGGCCCTTCCCCCTCTGATGTTTACAGTTCAGCTTACATAGGCACGCCTTATCATTGAAGACAGACAGCTAAATATGGAGGCATCTATCAATTAAATGGTCTGTGTTCTTATGAAACCATTTCACCATTCTTCCACAAACAGGAAAATATTTAGCAAGAGGTGTGCAAACCGGGCACAATGCAAGAGTGTGATTGAAAGGTGGGTGTCATCTGCTGAAAGTAGATCTAGACAGAAGGATTCAGCATGAAAAAATATTTCCTTTGTCCTCCAGACTTAGAATTTTCTACATCTGGCCTGAAAATATTTGTTACTTTTATTCTGAAACTTTGAGTTTTTTATTCACACTTCCAACAACAAACTGTCAACTGCAGTCTTAATATTTACAGTATTTCTCAGAAAACCTACTGACCTCAGCAAAACATTCTTCTGCTTGCTCACACAGACCAAAGCATTTGAGCTACTGTAAAATACAGCAGAGAATAAAACATTCAGCCTTTAAAACTCACTTATCCAGTTAGTTTCTCTCTAAAGCCCTTCAGAGCTTCAGTTCAGTGACATGAGAAACTCTCAAATCTGGGAAGTGGTCAGTCTGCAGAGAAAGCACTTTCCAACAGCTTTGATGTGTCCTGGTGAGACTCTACATATACTCTAGAAGCCCTAAGAACATACACTATAGCAATATAAAGGTTGAAATTTGTCCTTACATTTTCACACCACTAAAATCCTGTGTAATCCTCATTTCGAAGACTCAAGTGAGACTTTAGCAGTACATAGCCTCATACCAAGTCTTCTTTGTGTTGGCACAAATTTCACCCAGTCAAGACAATATTTGCTCAGGTGCAGTACCTTGGGTGAGAGTTAATCCCTTTCATTTCTGACACAATACTTATTATGTACAATAACTAATAAAAGCCACTTTTGAGATCGACAACCTACACATTTTCAATTTCCTCTCATGTACTCTAGCCTTTCATAAGCTCCTTTGATCCTGTATAGGTGTCAATCTTTGCATGCATATAGGTCACAAGAAAGTTCATTTCATGTTAATAGCCCAGTCACCTTCACATACATTGATTTTAAGCCATTTCCATTTCCAAATTTCAATTTATCTTATTTTAGTCAGTCCATTATTCTCAAATATGCCAAGCTACAGAGACCATGATTTCACTTGGACTCCATATTAATGAGAAAAAAAAAACATGTCAACAATCAAAGCTTCCTTCTTGCCTGGCCAGTTGGAGACACATGTGCACACCAAGGAAAGGAAGGGTGGGCCACCTGAGACAGGGTTTATTGGGGCTTCTGACCCAGGAGAGACATTCCTGAGATACTCATTGGACTGAAATCACACAAAATGCAAAATTGAATCATGCAGACTCAGGATGCCTCATGAAATCTGCACTGGGGACTCTGAATTTGGAGAAGCCAGATGAAGAAAGAGAGCTGCCTTGGGTTTCTGCATGGAGCACAATGGTATCCTCTTCTCCCTCCAAGCCCTAGACGCTGAGCACTGCCCTTCACAAGTGTACAAGCTAGATCCCGCTGCAGCCTGAAATCTCCTCCCAAAGTAAAACATTCTCCATAGTCTTTCCCTTTTTTCCACAAGCACAGAAAGTTCTGCCTTCTTTACTATTTCAAACAGGACCAGAGGCTGCCAATGACAGAGTGCAAGATGAAAGACTTGACTTAATCTTTCCTGAGAAGGCAAACCTTATAGAAATGTTTGTTTTCACTCCGCTGTTAGACATTCCAGCTAGTGGGAAGCTTCAGGAACTTGTTTTAATGGCTTGTTTCTCTTGCTCCCTCCCATGGCAAATTGAAATCAATATTTTTAGATTCTTGTCATTCCCTTAAAGACTCTCTCTCTCTCTCCCTCCCTTTCCGAGGTCACAAAAACTTTGCTTTGGACTCCAAACTATTAATTTTTCACATTACTCATTTTAGGTGTCTGAAAAGCTTCTTACTCATCAGCCTGTAGAAGGAAGTGTTCTTTTTCATTTTCTTTTTTTTTTTTCTCCTTTTTAAGACTAGTAAGAGATACAGATCTCAGAAACAGAAATGAAGCCTCCTCCATGCCATCGTAACAAGGTGTCTCCAAGCCTGATTTGAAGTCCCCCTTGCCCTGCTGGCACACACTTGCTGGCTTTGCTTCATATTCACTCAGAGTCCTTTATTTCTATAGGCACAGCAAAACAATATGTGCCAGTTGAGGAAATCAGGAGGGTTTTTCCAAACGGGTAAAGTAACTGCAGAGAATTGTAAAGAAATTGAAATAATTTCTCATAGGCCATGGAACACTATGTCAAACATTACTTTCGTTAGCCATGAGTTTAAGTTACACTTACACTCTAACTAAAGCTTAACAGCCACATAGCCCAGTGCCAGGTTCTGGAGCTCAGCAAGGACTCCTGTTTGAAATGCCTGGAAAAGAGATGAGCATGTAACACAGGAAGTGGCTTGTGAAGCAAGAAGCAGCCTTCCCCATTTACCAAAAGTTCCCTTTTCTGCTCAGCTCCTCTCCCAGACTCATTTGGACTAGCAGAAGAATATACCAATTTAGTCCTACCTGTCATCGGGAAAAAACGTTTGTGCATCTGATTCCTCTATCGCTCTACCAGAGCTTTGCTCTTGGATCTCCTCAGGCTCCTGATAACCTCCTGATGTTACCGCAGCTGTTTGTTTAACATAAGCCCATAAAATTCTTGAAGTTGCCACATCGCCCTCTTCTCCTGTTCACACCCAGAATCTCCTCATCTTCTTACATACAGTAAACAATTCCCCACAGGGTCCACATGTATTGTGATAACTCACTAGCCCATTAAAACTTCAACTGTGATGCACACAAGGCAGCAAGCTTGTGCAGTGCTGTCAGGTAAGACTTTGCTGATGCACTCAGACTTTACCAATAAAATAATATTTGTGTTCTCACAACTTTCTACTGAAGTCTCCAAGAGAGAAAATATTTTTTGCCATAGAGACTTCAGCAAGTCCAAGCTTACAGAGGCAGGGTGGAAAGCATTTTTTAAAAGCAGAAAGCAGATGTGGTCAGAAAGACGGTTTTGTTCAGTACACCTATACAATTACTTTGGTTCAGAACAAATTTGATGCAAGTAGCACCATACTCAAGTATTTCTAGTTTGGCCCTTGAGTGGGCAGCATACAAGTGAAATCCAGATTATCCACATTTTTTACATCAGGTAAGCCAAGATCATATACAGGGCAAAACAATGCAATTTGCATATATCCCTATCTAGGCTTCAAGTCTGAAAAATATGCTGAGCTGCTTGTGGTTGTTTGGAAATAGTCTTAAGCCTAGATCAGTAAGAAGGCCTTCCTTTGCTGTACTGCTGCTTGCCTCTCTAGGACAAGGCCCTGTCCAAACATTTCTGCGTTCAGCATGTCTGTTTGAGGTCCTAACTCTCCTCCCTTGCAGACACTTAAGAATATATTCTGTCACAAACTATATCATGCACAGATGTCTCCCAGTCTGAGGTTACCTTTTTGACAAACACATAGGTCTACATTTGTACAAATGTGTTTGCATACACAGCCAAAAGACAATGAAAGAATGAGTTTATCTGTGTCAACAACCTTTGTTTAAATAATACAAATATCTGAAAGCATTTCTTTTTATACATATCTTTCTGAAAGTCCACAGCCTGTTTCCCAATCAAAGACAACATGTTGCCCATGCAACAACAATAAAGCTGTCACACCGCCTTCAGCTGTGACTTGCAATCTGTCTGTATCCAATACTTCACCGAAAAAGAAGAAGGTGCAGGCCCTAAATCGGGATGAATTGACTGGCAAAGGGCTGTGCTACCTAAAGTTCACAACACTTTTTTATTGGCAAAAGCATTTACATCCTCTAATGTAGATTTATGTCATTTTGTCTGGGTACCTTTCCTACAGAGGCTTCAGAAATTGATCATGCTTCCTTCAAAATCACAGAAAAATCTCCAAGTAACATGAAATTACTTTTAAATTTTTTTGGCCTCGTTTTTTCCACCTGTCTCTCTCTTCCAAAATACCTGACCTAGTTAAAGGTATCATGTACTATATTTTACACCTATGGAGAATTGTATCTGTGATAGTTAACCAGATTCTGCAAATGATTAGGAATGTAACATCTTCAACATTTCTTAAGTTGTTTTACAGACTTGGCTGCTGTTTGGTTGGACTCACAGACACCTGCAAATTCAATATCTTTAGAGTTATCTTTCTATTTCCTATTTCACAATTTCAAATTGTTCCAATTTTGTGATTCATTTTAGAGAAAAACAGCCAGAGGTAAACTACTCCCTTATTTATTTTTTTTTGCTATGTTTCATTAGAAGATGCAAAACGCACTGACAAACAGGAACTGAAAAAGAAAATATTGGAACAGGGAGCTCTGTTTGTAAAAATGTCAGTTTAATATATGCAAAATGAAAGATATCTTACAAAACCTATTAATAAAAATATTCCCAAGCTAAACCAAAGTCAACTGCAGTATTTTTGCTCTACTTTAAACAATATTGGTTTCATAACTAATTATCTCACAATTACTAATATTTTTCTTTGATGAACTCTGTGCTGCCTCATCCTAATGAAAGTGCTGCAAGGTAATACAGCAGTTACATGACAATGCAAATAGGACCCATTCAATTTGCACAAAAAAAGGTTGCAAGGAGCAATTAGCACTTCATTAATATGATATAAAATGTTAATTTGCTATATATCCCAAGTGACTCAAAACTGCTTTCCATCCATATGTGCAAATAATAGTCAATATGATGCAGTGTGTGTGTGAACCAGGTTCATGGTGCATTAGCTGGAATCCCTGTGTCAGTTTTCAGCATAATAGCTATTAGTTAATATGAACAGTAGCTCATATTTAACCTATGACAGCAGTGGTAAATGATAAAAGGATCTGTTGGCAGCAATATCTCATAATTCCAGCCCCGTAAAGTTCTCCCTCCCTTGCTATCCAGGATGAAGTATTGGAAACTGACTTCTAATCTAATTTATAAAGCAGATTGAAATGAAGTGCTGGTAGTACTCAGCTTGGCTGCTCAGCATTTTGAGAGGAAAGATCACTCCTCATGAATTGCACAGCTCAAGCATTCAAGCACTCACTGGCAGCTTCTAATGATCAAAGTATTTGACTTAAATAATTGATTTATTTATACCAGTAAAGAAGCTCCAGGGGGTTGTGAATATTATGAGATATAATCACACCACTAGGGAATTAGAGACACTCAGATGTGCCTTGTGCTCGCTAATGCCCTGCGGGTGTGATTAGGATATCACACATCAAAGGAATTTGCTCTAAAATTTTTCGTATAATAAATTAATAAAAGTAATTTATTTAAATAATTTCATTGATTTAATGGGACAGATCTGATGCAAGATGCAGTATGCAGAGAACTACAGAGAAGTGTGTTGATCTAGGACAACGTAAAAGCCCTGACCATTTTCAGTTAACACTCAAGCACCTACAGTATTCTCTGGCTAGTAGGTTCCTTACAAGGTATTAGCATCACCTCAAAGCTTACTGCCTGCAACAAGCATTTCCAGAGATTTCAGCCAGCCTACATTGTCTGAGATAGAGTAAAATGGTGCTCCTCCAACAAATCCTGTCAGGGAGGGAAATGCTGATTAACAGTAACACACAAGACAGTACAGTGCCCTGGCATAGTCCAGCAAAGCTAAAGCCGCAATACCTCATGGAGAACCAAGGTTCTTCTGGCCAGATTGTTCATTCAGATATTTTAGCAGCTACTTTACTGGCTTAACCATTTCAGACTACAAGTTCTTTACAGTCTTTAATACACTTCTTACCCCAGCACAAAAAGACGTTAGAGAAGTGTTCTCATTTCAATTATATTCACAAGTAATCAAGTTACCCAAACACCAGCTAACCTGCTCAAGGGCACACTGACAATCTGGGCAGACCAGGGGATTCAACCTATTGACTTTCTGCAGTATGCTTCTATTTCAGTAATACACCAGTTTCAACACAAAACTATTACAACAGGCAATTAATGTAATGTTATCTTTTACCTAGCAGGCTGCAAGCAAAGTACATAGATGTACCATTTTCAGAAGTAAAATCTATAAGTCTATAAATAAAAATAAATAAATAAAATCTAAAGTCTATAAATCAGGACTCACAGCAAAGCATTTATGGCAGCGACGGGAAAAACAATGGCATCATTTTAGAGAAGAGATGTGAAACCCCTGTAGATCCTTTCAGAGCCATTGAAGGGCATAAAGACAGAAAGTAAATTTGGGGGGAAATTTGTGCCTTGGACAAAGTAGTACCCGAGGTGCAAAACACGATTGCTGTCCTTGGGTTGCAGAAAGAATGAGCAAATAAGACTTCTTGAACCCATGTCTTAACTTTCCTGGGGTCTGGCTTAGTCTGTTTTATATTGCTTTAGTGCCCTCCTAAGATGTTGCAAAAGAACTCCAGAACTGCAATGCTGTTTAAACAAGCCATGCAAGTTCTAAGTGAAGAAATCAACAGCGAGTATAAATTTCTGCAAAAGCACAATCTCTATCACTAAAATTAGAAAGGGAGAGGCGTCAAGGGATTTGTTCAGGCTTATGGGAAATGCCTGAGACTGTGTTCAACTTTTCCACACTTAAGCTTCATTCTCACCCTTGCATTTGCGTTCTGTTAGGAACAACAAGCATTGTGGGTGCTGGCTGGGCCTATTATCAACTTATGCCATAGAATGAGGTATCCAGGGACATATCCCATATCATACATGCCTTCATTGCAAGGGTCACATCTGAGATCAGCTTCAGATGAACACAAAATTCAGCCTCTCACTCTTAGTGAGTTCAAAAGAAACTCTCCTGTCTCGGCATTTCAGGATTTGAACTGAGCCTGGAGTCATGCAGTCCACTAATGGTACATGTAGCATGCTGTGTTGAAAATAAATGTATATATTTTTAAGTTTATTGTGGCTCATGTGGGTTAATAACTTCTTTTCCTTTCTTTACCTCATTTTTCCAACATGCACATAATAAGTGCAGTCTGTCCTACAGATGCAGTTTGACTAAATTGCACAACAAGAGGACTTTTTTACTCTTTAGCACTAGAGGACTGTCCACTGGATGAGCTGTGGCAGAGGTTCAGCAAGGGTGCAGGCCCCACATTTAGGTAGTGCTTAATCTGCCTGTATGGTCTTGTAATACAATGCATATTTGCTTTGTACTGCTTATGTTGCTCATCTGTCTGGGTTCTCCCCTGTCAATTTACCCTTGGAGAATTGAGTTGAGTACAATTACCATGAAGAATCATGAAACTCAGAAATAGTCTTCATATCTAGGCCCACCTTTAAAAAAGAAGTACAAAAAGTCAGTAAATTCCTGACATATCTGTCACCATTAAAGACAGAGTCATGTCACCAACTCTGAGACCAATTTCAAATTTTTGTTGTTTTCTGTAACTGTCAACTAGAGCTTCAACAGCTACCTGATTGGAGGGAGTCCTGTGCTGGTTGGGAAATCTTAGATGCGATCCCACCTTAGATTATAACAGAGCATAGTAATTTTGATCCTAGTGATATCCCCATATGCATCCCACAGCACGGCTCCCTGTTAGTTAAAACCACAAATGCCAAGTCTACCCTTGAAGCAAACTGTCAAGTTTGCAAGAAGGCAGTGAAGATCAAGGATTATTAACAACATTGGCTCTCAGAACTGAGGGGTTTTTTCAAACAGCGTCTGTTTTGTTATCTATATCAGCCGTGACCTGTGTGTTATTCTCAAGGATAACAACAGCTACACCACCTTGAGCAAACAAACTACTTGGGAGCCCAGACAAGTGAATCACAGAGAGAGCTCACAGCAGAAAGTAGCTCCTGAGTGTCTCAGCAGTGAAAACACCTATTCTTGACTGGGGACAAAACTTGAATATCAAAGAACAAAACAGAATTAAAAGCTGAAGCTGATCAATATATGGGATTTTCTGTCTTTATTTATAACTGAAAATATTATTTATATCTATACGGGACTACAAAACCCTCTCTCTTTGCATAGAACAATACTCTTTGCTTTAGCTGAAGTGGGAGGTGGATAGCATTTCTCCAAACTAAACCTCAACAGAACAACCACCAACATGGAGGGGCCCAGCATCTACAATTAACGTAACGACAGCATGACTGACTGGCAAGCCACGACTGAACTCAGAGTAACTGAGTTACTGAATGTAACTGCCAATACAGGCATATGAATCACTGGACAAAAGTGACTAAACAGGAACTTTCACAAGTAGAACCTGACCTTGAAGGCTTGGCTATAGTGAATCAAGGAAGGTGGTAAGTAACAAACGGCTGTCTTCACAAGGTGTCTCCAGCTTGCCTCCTCCCTCATCTTCCGTTGCAGGAATTCAGTCTAATGGTAACAAAGGCATGAATCACCACACCACCAATCACTTCCATGTGGAAGATACAAAGTAAAAAATACATAGTCAGGAAAGAAAAATTTTGGGGCATAAGAAACCAAGAGACTCGTCAATGGCAGTGGACTTTGTAAATAAAAAGCAGGAAGTATCTCCTCCGATGAGTGAGTTTCCCTTCTGCAGAAAGCAACTCTTCCATAGCCTCTGTCACTGCCCGAATTCAGTTACAAGCCACTCTCTATCATCCCAGTGGTTGTGTCCCAGGCATTGTGAAATCCTAGTGCTGGTAGCGTTTGCAGCTGTAGGAAGTCAGATATGAGCCCTAGTGCCACCAGTATGCTGCTGGCAATCACCAGCTAGGGCCTTCAGCACAGAAAAAAACCCAGTTAAATAAACTACAGACTTGGTGATCAACAACAGACCTGCCTGCTCATTCTGCCTGGAAAGAAAATTCCCTCCTTTTGAGACAGCTGTTAAAGTGCCACTCACCTCTGAAAAATGCCTGATGTAATGACATCCTCCACCTGAACCAGCCAAGCTCATCAGAAAAAGATTCGAATCTGGCACTTCAGTTAGATGACTGAATATACACTTACCCGCAAAAGAGAAGAGGATTTTTAGGGACACTGACCACTGAGTGGCTGTGAAGGATGAGCAGTGTGAGAGATGTAAGGGCCTGTGCAACTAAAAAGTATCACTCTGGGTACTGATTCCCTGCACTGGATACATCCTATTCATGGAAGGAGCCATCCTACTACCCTACCTTGCATGAATACTGCTCTGTGTCCCTTCTCCCCATTTTGCATCCAGTTGAGCCTCCATTTTGAGCAGAGGTTCTGCAAACTGAACAAACAAAATGTTATTTATTGTGAGGCCAAATTCAGTCCTTGCTGTATGCTTGCAATGGTATAGCCAAAAACATCCAGGAAGGAACCAAATGACATGTTTCCACATGAGGAAGAAAGAACATTACTTATCTTTTCAGGGCTTAATATTGCTCCTGATAAAATCAGTAGGAAATCTGTCTTTGGTTTCAAAGGGAGTAGAAAACTGCACTATAAATTTTAAACAGAGTTTTCAAGTTGTTGGTTTTGGTTTTGTTTAACTCTTGCCTTTTTCGATAAACTTGCCAGATGAGAAAAGCTTCTTTGCCATCAATAAAAAGACAACAAACATTACTCCTTAGCAGTCATGGTACATCACAGAAACACTGTTTTTTAAAGGACATCCCCCTTTCAATGAAGAACTGGAATGATTTCTAGTAAAATGTTTAAATCTAACTCTTCATTACTCCAACTTCCCCCACTCAGCTGCCAGCCTGACAGCCTTGGAGCTTGTGAAAGGAGGAATGTCATGAGTATACATTAATGTTATATACTTTCCACGGTTCTTGTTCTGGTGTGACCAGATTTATGTATGGAGTAGCTTGAATGTAATTCATCACGATTATATATAGCATTGGCTTCAACATTTCTGCAGGTAGCACCGTCTCCAGACTCTCTTAGCTGTGGCTGTATGAAAGGAACTGAGCTGTGGTGACACAATGTTCATTTGTTTTGGTGGCAAGACTCAACTAAAACAACATAACAGGGTCTAAAAAAATACTGATCTGTGAAAAAATGTGAAAGTGAGTTAAGTAAAATCTTCAAATATTCCCTTGTTCAGGACAAGCTGTGTGGGCTGACAGCTTCTCCCAAGGGAGCGAGAGGTCTTAGAAAAAGCCCTGTCACGAAAGTACTGACTGTTAAGGCAAATCCTCATCAGCCTGAGGAGGGTGAAACCCAGCTATTGATGCCCAAAGACAGAGAAGACATTGTGAAGGAAATATAGAGGATGCGAATGTCAGTGGAGGAAACAAAATAGGGACTGCCACACAGGGGAACAACAAACCTGTGAAAGTAAGAAAGCGCCACTTCACTAAACAGATTTTTAAGGAGGAAAGATGTGTCCCATGGCTTTCAAAATGCTACCTGGGCCATTAGGGAACACCATGTGTAGTGGTTTAACCCGAGGTGGATGCCAGGGACCCATCACAGCCACTCTCTCACTCTCTCTCACCCAGCAATAGAGGAGAGAAAATTTAAAGAGAGGTTTCGTTAGTTGAGATAAGGACTATAACAGATTCTTTGCTAATCACTATCACAGACAAAACAAGACTCCATGTAGGAATAATAATTAAATTTATTACTAACAAGATCAGAGCTTAAGAGTGAGAGTCAATTAGAGACACCTTTTCCCCCCACCGCCTCTTTCTTACATCTACTTCCTCTCCCTCAGCAGTCCAGGGAAAAGGCGAAGTGGAGGAGGGGGTTGTTATGGTCAGCTGCTGTTCTCAGCCACTGCTTGGGGAAAAGAGTCCTTCCAACCGCATTCCATGGGATCCCACCCCACGGGAGACAGCTCTTCACAAACTGATCCAGTGTGGGTCTCTCTCACAGAANGTGGGCTCCTCTCCCCACAGGCTACAGTCCCCTGCCAGGACCCAGCTCCACCTTGGGTCTCCCACGGGCTACAGCCTTCCCCAGCATCCACCTGCTCCGGCGTGGCTCCTCCACGGGCTACAGGTGGATCTCTGCACTCCTGTGGTCCTCCATGGGCTGCAGGGGCACAGCTGCTTCACCATGATCTTCCCCATGGGCTGCAGCTGGATCTCAGCTCTGGCACCACAGGCACTTCTTCCTCCTCCTTCTTCACTAACTTTGGTGTCTGCATTATTGTTCACAGGCTCTCGCCTAGCTCTTCTCTGGCAGCCATCTTCGTCTAACTTAACTTTTTTTTCTTTTCCTTCTTAAATACGTTATCACAGAGGCGTTCCTTCAACTGATGATTGGCCTGGCCTTGGTCAGCAGTGGGCCCAGCCTGGAGCTGGCTGGCACTGGCTCTGCTGGACATGGGGAAACTTCCAGGAGCTTCTCGAAGAAGCCTCCCCCTCAGCCCCTCCACTGCTACCAAAATCTGGCCACAGAGAAACGAATACACCATGCTACCACAGCTTGAGGCATGGCAGGAAAGAAGAAAGCAGGATATTGAAAGTAAAACAGAAATACAAGGAGGGTTCCTTGCAAGTAAGAATCAATTAAATTGCTGCTGTCTTCAGAGGGTAAAAAAGAAAAAATAAAGTGATCTCAAGTATTGCTAACTTCCCATTTTCAACCCACGTTCTGCAATAACCAATGCTGTCACCAGAGTCTGCATTTTTCTGAGGACTGTACTTCAACCAAACCATGTTTTAAAGCTTTTTATTTTTTTCCACACACAGGCTATAGTCATTAATGTAATGCAAACTGTTAGAAATAGTGATTTTAGACAGTCTCACTTGGGAGTGGGCAAGAGAGAAGAAGAGACATGTAAGGAACTTTGAGTCTCTGAGGCTGAGAGTAACTTCACAGAGCTAGGACTGTTGAAGGGAAGTAAAGCTCCTTCATTTTTGGTTTACACTGTCCAGAACCAATTACACACAGAATTACCAAGGTTGGAAAAGACCATAGAGATCACCTTTTACCTAACTTAACAACCAGTCCAACACCAATCCTTCATCTAAACCATCTAGAACATCTAAACCATCTAAATCGTGTCACTAAATTCATCATCCAACCTATCCTTAAGCACATCCAGGGACGGTGACTCCATCACCTCCCTGGGAAGCCCATTCCAATGGAAATCATCTCTCTGTGAAAAAGTTTCCCCTAATATCCAACCTAACTCTCCCCTGACACAGCCTATGACTGTGTCCTCTCGTCCTGTCACTGGGAGCCTGAGAGAAGAGACCGACCCCTGCCTGACTACAGCCTCCTTCCAGGTAGTTACAGACAGCGATAAGGTCACCCCTGAGCCTCCTCTTCTCCAGGCTGAACAACCCCAGCTCCCTCAGCCGTTCCTCATAGGGCTTGTGCTCCAGCCCCTTCACCATCCTCGTTGCCCTTCTCTGGACACATTCCAGCAACTCAACATCTTTCTTAAACCGAGGGGCCCAGAACTGGACACAGTACTCAAGCTGTGGCCTGACCAGTGCCAAGTGCAAAGGAAGAATAACTTCCCTGGTCCTACTGGCCACACTATTCTTCATGCAGGCCAGGATGCCATTGGCCTTCTTGGCTGCCTGGGCACACTGCTGGCTCATGTTCAGTTTCCTATCAACAAACACACCCAAGTCCCTCTCCACCTGGCCATTCTCCAGCCACACCGGCCCCAGCCTGTAACTCTGCGTGGGGTTACTCTGGACAAAGTGTAAAACCCGGCACTTGGATTTATTAAACCTCATGCTATTGGACTCAGCCCATCTATCCA
>VXBA01000672.1:252421-273201 GCA_013399895.1 Serilophus lunatus | reverse complement strand
GCATGGGTGACCCTACTGGAGGCGCGTGCCAATGCCAGCATAGCTCGTAAACTCATAAAGGCACGCAAGCTTCTTCCCCATGACAAGAGGGTGTCCACGGAGAAGAAAAAAAAAACAAAACCAAACAATACTTTAAACATACTTTAAAATGTGTATCTATAAGTTCACATACAAAATATATTTGAAGTTTCAATTAGGTTACTGAAATCAGTCCCAACTTTATGATCAACTTTACTTCAATTAGGTATGACACAGGATATAACAGTTTGCATATTTTTTGTTTTCTTGATACTTAACTGCTATTAAGAACTAAACACTATCTAGCTTCTTTCTTTCTTTTGAACTGATCAAATTGCTAAACAAGAAATACTTTAGAGACTTCTCAGCTGCATTTGAGCATAGAAATTCTGGAAAGAGACTTTTTCTTTCATACATAGGAAGAAATTCTAATTTTATTAGATGGATATAGGTGGGAAAAATAGACCAGCTGCCAACACAAAAGTTCCTCTCCAGATCTGAAACGGAACCAGCAATTCAAGTTGATTACAGATTAGATGTGTTTCAAGTTAAAATTATGCTACAAATTCAACCATTCAAACAAAATTACATAAGATTTAGAATAAAAAATATGTTAGTAAATAGGGTAGTGTTAAGTCATTAATTATTCTCTGGGCTTGTGATAGAAACAGAAAATGGAATAGCAAGATGTTAGAAGGAAATTCAGGTAAAAGAGCACAGAAAAATCTGTATTGATGGTACAGCCCCACATGAACCTCTCTGTGGGTAACCCTGCTTTTAGGGACCAAAGCCTTTGGTTTTCTCTGGCTGCTTGTTCTCGCTCTTCTAAAACATCTTCCACTCCTCTAGCAGAAGTTGTTTATGCAGGCACATACTGAACTAAATCAGGAAACTGTCAAAGCTGTCAAAATCTGATGATGTGCGGTTTTTTGTGGTTTTGAATGGTTTGAGGTTTTGTTGTTTGTAGGTTTTTTCCAGGTTTCTAGTCCAGTTCCCCAATCCAATTCAGAATAGTGTCTCACAGTTAGATAACAGAAATAAAGGTAATGCTAGGAAAAACCCCAAAGGTCTAAAAATTGACTAGAGACACCAATCTTAACAAAGATATTATTTCTTAATAACACGTGGCAATTTTTCCCACAATGTACTGTACCTCCTTTAATTTAGAGTGTAGTTGTAGCTTTGCTCATCGTTCTTCATCTCTACTAGAAATGAAAATTTTAACTCAGTAAAAAAATAATTTAATACAAATTTTGAAAGTTATGAATGAGTATGGAAGTAAATAGAAATATCAACTTGTCCTCTGCCAAAGAGAAAATGCCTTAGGAACTCATGATTTTTGCAGATTACTAGTGTTTTCTTCAGTCTTACATAGAGAGCAAACCTTTCATCACAAGAAGAAAATGTTTCGTTTTTGTTTCTCTTCTGTAAAGCAGGGTTTTGCTAAATTTCCTCAGTCATTTAAGTGAAAGAAAACTGCAATATTTTTAAATTAAGATAGTCAATAATCTATTCATGGTAGTAAAACGTATGTTTTGAGCAAATAAGATCCTGAATGACCTTTGTCCAAATGTATAATTGAAAAACAACTACAGGATTCTTTGAAAAGTTACAAAGTGATTTAGATTAGAGTTCTACTTCTTAAAACATATTGTGTTCCTCTGACATTATAATAAAACCTATTATTCTCTATCTTTTTAAACACAGAAAAGACCTTGAGATTGCATGCAAATATCTACCCTGAACTTTTAAACCATTTATTTAACTAGTTAATGCAACTCACTGCATCATTGAGAATACGTCTTCAGGGGAAAATCTTATTAGCTTTGGACTAAGGACTGTCTTAAACCTGACTTTTTTCTCCTTAGATAGAGTATGACAAAATGACTCTGGCATCTAAAATTATCTGCTTTTCTTGCATTTAAGACATTTTAGTTGGATAAGATAAATCACAGTAAGCAAATTCTATTTTATTTAAATAACTAAAATTCTACAGCAGTCCGCTGCAACAGAAAAGATGACAAGATGGGAAAGGTAGTGTTTATGCTTACACATCATTCTTCAACTACTCATAAAGGAGATTCTGACAAACTGAAAAAGATGCATATTTTCCATCTTATTTGTTCTCTTCTTTTGTCTTTCATAGCTTTTTTGCAAACAAACACATGGACAAGCAAATTAAATTCCCTAAAGTACAAGCTGATGTACCCTGAAGTGAGGTCTGATAATATTATGGCTAACAAATGAAAAGAGGCATAATTCTAGACTAAATGTAGTATGCTATTTCCTTATCAAAGATATTTTTACATTAAGATTATTTGAATGTTATTAATTAAAGTGGTAGTCTTCATCAGAATGTCCTGCATCAGGGTAAACTTTCACTCCTCTCAATTCTTGGAGTTCAAAGCTGTAGAATGTCGGCTTTCCATCTTGTGAAGCTAGATTTGTTCCTTTCTTGCTTTTTTTTTTTTTTTCTAAAATTCCTCAGAATAATGCATGTATGTGTCAGGTCCCAGTGCCACTATAAGTCCACAGCAAGGAGAAAGATTGCAAGTCAGCAGGGGACCACCTGAAGAGCAACACAAAGCAGTTCCATCTTTAGCCAGAAAATCAGCTTCACCTGGTGCCCCAATTAAAAATCTCTAAATCCAGACACAGCATAGGAATTAATAGGGGAAGTTGGAGACGTGCACGCACCTGCAGGACTACATATGGAAATGGCTCCTGTGACTGGAGTGTTAAAATGGAAGAATATAGATGTTTTGGGAAGAACAGGCAGGGAGATGAGGAGGGAGTGTTCCCTCTATGTCAGTGACCAGCTGGAGTGCACACTTTGTCTGTCAAAAGATGAGAAGTCAGCCAAGTGTTTATGGGTCAGGAAGAAAGGGAGGGCAGAGTAAGGTTACACTATAGTGGAGATTTGCTACAGGCTGCCTGACCAGGAAGACGCAGTGAATGGGGCCCTTTATAGAGAGATATGAGTGGTCTTATGTTCATAAACTATTACGGAGTCCTGACAGAGGGACCCAACAGGGTGAGAAAAGTTACTCTATTTATCAAAACTCATGTGTTTTTTCATTCCTGCTTTTGACCTCTACTATCACCTGTCCCATCGAGGAAGAACAGTGACTGAGAAGCTGGCTGTCAGTTTGGCTGTTAGCCAAGACTAAACCATCACAGAGTAGAAAATATTTTACTAAGCAAATATGACATGATCATTAAGACAAAAAAAAGAAACAAAACAAAACATAAAAACCCAAGTAAAAAGTAAGAGAGGATTTTAAAAGTAGTTTCTGAAATACCTAATGCAGTTACAATTCATTTGTGACATGGACATACAATGATGATTTTAAAAAGCTACTGTAAGACAAATCTTTAGAATGTCTATAGAACATTTTATTTTCCTGTTGGACACTCATGCAAGGCAAGATTTTGTCATTCCACTTTGCTCTCAGATTTACAAGTTTAGAAATTACTTAAGACACAGTAAATGCTTAGCTAAGAAACGAAGAAAAGAGGCCTATGTCAGATAAAATTTAAATTAATTTTCTTCACAGAAACTAAGTAGTATTTCAGGACAATTTAAAAAGAAGTATCAATAATGAAAAAGGCAAGCACACATCTACCACAAAATGTCTTGTCTTTCTTGGTCGGGATCTAGATATCTGTAAAAACCTTAAACACAACAAAAAAATTCTTCTGTCTTGAGATTGTGTAAAATGCAACATTCGGCAAAAAAAACACCCTATGAAAGACGCGCCAAAGACTGAAAAAAATCACCCATCTCACCAGCCCCCACTGCTAAAAGAACAAAATGTCAAGTAATGAAATGCTTTGCTCAAACTCTTCAGTATTCATTTAGGGCAGAAACATAGTGAGATTTCTATTCATGAACATCAAGGTTAAAACTGAAGTGACATCATGAGTTACAGACGACATATCATTCCACCAACTCATCAGGTAAAGGAAGAGATACCCAAAAAGAAAGAGACAGGAATTCACTGGACAGCAAATTATTATGCCCGATGTTATGCCAGTGTTTTCTTCATCTGAGTTTGAAGTAGCTGTCTTCCCAAAAGATGGTGTATCAGCAGAGATTTTTAAGTGGAACAAATTCTTGTTTCTCCTTCTGGCATGTCTTTGCATATGATAGTGCAAAGATAGAGTAAAAGGTTTTATGTGCGCTCAGATTTCCCCACATGTGGAATTCTTAATCTCTCAGATGTAGACAAGAAGACAGAGAAGAAAAGCAAAGGTGGTTACTTGGAAGTGTCCTTTATACATGAAAGTTAGCATGATCCGTTTTTATTTAAACTGATTTCAGAATTATTGTCCTATGTTTCAAGAGATGAATGCCATTTGAAACATAATTCTATTGAAAATTAAAATATTGATGGTCAATCAGTTATTCCTTCATATTACCTCAAGAATAATGCATAACATAATTTATTCTTAAGTCTTAATAATTAAAGAGGACCAGAAATTTAGTAGAAGTATTAATTTGGTAACAGAAAAAAAACTATAATGCAATTGAATATGAGCAATATGATTGATTCTATATGAAACAGTATGGTTTTTACCTGGAAAAAATAGTTTAATCAATTAGCAAGTCACTCAGATAATTCTTCTCACAATACATAATGTGACTTATTAAAGGCCTGAATTAGAATTTGTTGTAGTTAATAGAATAAAAACAGCTCATATAAGAAAGTCCTCTCCGTTTTAACCCAAAGATCACAAGAAGGTATTTCTTCTAATACTATAAGGAATAGCTATAATATGTACAATTGTTTCATTAATTTAGTTTAATTCTTGCTAGAAAAATGTGATAACTGTGGTCAATATAATATTAAACCTCAAGGTATTTTGAACCTGTTTTGTGTGCTAGTTTTAATGCCTTTTCCCTTATTGTCATAGCTGTTGCATTTGTATGCTTTTAGAGATAATTTTCAGGTTACAGTGTACAATAAAGAGTAGAATACTACCATTTCTGGCAAAATCTCCAAAGTACATTCAGTTCACCAAAGGTTCACAAACCAGAAGACAAAGAGGATTTTTTTGCATGCAGATGTATGGGATTTGTGTTTGTTTTGTTGCCACAATACATTGCAATTAGGCTTAGTTTTATGTTTATGTTAAGATTTTGGATGTCAAATATCATCACAAGAAATTCTCCACCTAGGACTGAACAAAGTATTTCTAATGCCATTTGTCCCAATATCAAATGCAGTATTTTAATAGTGTTCCTGGGTAGCCAGTTATTAAAAGAAGGGAAAAAAAGAACAAAAAAAAACAAACTAAAATGATGAACGCATGAGTAAAATCTTTTAAAAATAGATATCTTAAGAAAAAATATTGTTCAGACCACAAAGGGAAAGGGAATCCTTAGATTTTTTTTTTAAAAATCAGATACATTTGTGCATACTGCTCTTGATTTAAAATTTCAAAAAATCATGGCAAAAACTACTTTCCAGGGACACTTCAGTGTTCTCCAGACTGTTACATTGTGGAATTCATATAGAATTCATCTTACCTAAGCTTTAGTCATTTAGAGGTAGGGATATAATCTAAGACATTTGTCTAGGTTACCTGCTACTAAATGCGAAAGATAGGCATGATTTGCTCGTTCGAGGTGACTCATTCCATCTGAAATACATAGGATGGGTTTTCATCTCCGTGTGACTTTTTATTTCAACCAAAATATAATGGGTATATAAGCATACTGCGTGAGTAGAATGAATGCCATTTACTTGAAGCTTCAAAAATATCCCAAATAAATTTTCTAGTCCCAAGTTAATACATTTGTGTCACAACTAGGTTTAAGTTAGCTGTTTTCTAATAATTTTAAATNAATTTAGTTTTTTTTAAAAAATTTTAAAAAAAAAAAAAAAAAAAAAAAAGAAATTGGGATATTTGATTAATTGTCTTTTCAGATTCAGGAGATGAACCTAGTAGCCCAAAAGACAAAGTAACATCTTAAATGACTGTGGACTGGAGATAAAGTCAGAAGTTAAAACACACAAAAAATTTACAGAGGAAGGATCTGCTGCCATTTCCTAGTGGCAAAAAAGAGACTCCAGACGTTGCTTCCTGGATAACATAAAGTTTATACTGTGCCACAAAAGTTCCCTAAATGCTGATAAGATCCTGAAGAATGAAATGGTATTAAGGTATTAAAGCTGGTCTTCAGTAAACCAGGTACAGGATGGGAATGTGGTTCCCCTTTGACCTGTGCCAGTTATCCACAAAGAAACAATAGATGCCCATCACACCACCCAAATACTACATTTCTGACTAAAATAATTCAAAACTCTGTCTAAACCTAAAGAAATCATATGTAAAGAGGTTGAAAATGAGGAAAAATTAGAAGTTTTCGACTGCACTGCTGGAGCAGCTGTTGAGCTGAACCTCTCTTCTCCACCTAATAGAGACGCCTGTATGGGTAAGCAGTAACCTATGTGTGTGCTAATTGCATGATTTAGAGACTAGAACATGCTTTTGCTTCAAAATATTTTTAGTCAACTGTTGTGCTTTAGAACTTGTATTTATGCTTTGTCTTATACTGTTTAAATGTGTCTTTGCTGGCAGGCTCTATCACAGACTACCGTGAACCCTCCCTTGTCACAATTTGTATTAATAAAAATGTTATTTTATAACACAAATGAGTTGTGGAATAACACATTGGGAAGACTCACTGAGGAGTCCCCTCCTCTGTTGGTGCAAGCTCCCCCTAAAAGGGAAGTTCGATCACACGCTCTGATAGATGAATCAGTGAAGGTTCCTCACATATGAGGCACTGAGACATATGAGGTTGGACATTAAAGGCTTTCAATTTCCCAGGGTCTCTGACAGTCAAAAAAATTACTAAGGGTTGAGAGAATCCTCCTTTTCAAAAGTTTGGGCAAAACCATCCTCTTTTCATGGCAATGACTTCAAAATACATTTTTTTTTTTTTTTTTTTTTTTTTTTTTTTTTTTTTTTTTTTTGTAGGATATGGGGGGTTTTAGCTCTTAGAGCATGCTTTCTAAAACTGTGTTTAAATTGCATTGGAAGTAGAGTGATTTAACTGTCACTGCCATGCTGAGAAATGGTGAACTATCAGTTAAAGGAAAGAGATACTTGAAATGTATGAAAGGACAGCAAATCAGTAAAAGAAATTTGAGAGATAGAATTTTAACTTGAGTAGAAACAATACATATGACACCTGAGAACACTATCAGATCAAGAGGAAAAGCAAGGAACATAATGCTTACTGCCAATAAGGCAAATATTCATAGAATTGTAGCATACTTCAGGTTGGAGGTGATCTTATAGATTATCTAGCTGTACCCCCCTGCCGTGTGCAGGGACACCTTCCAACAGAGAAGACAGCCTGAGAAGCTGGAGCTGTTCAGACTGGAGAAGAAAAGGCTTCAGGGAGACCTTCTATCTGCCTCCCACTACTTAAACAGGGCCTACAAGAAACCAAGAGAGAAACATTTTGCAAGGCCATATAGTGACAGGACAAGAGGTAATGGCTTTAAACTGAGAGACAGTGAGTTTAGAGTGGATATTAGGAAGAAATTCTTTACTGAAAGGGTGGTGAGATACAGGAACAAGTTGCCCATAGAAGTTCTCTATGCTTCCTCCCTGGAAGTGTTCAAGACTAGGATGGACAGGGCCAAGAGAGGTTAAAGTAGATGACCTTCAAAGTCCCTTCCGACTCAAACTATTCTACGGCTTTATGAAGACCAAGAATCTCAAGTTTTAATTGGGAATAACTTGATTTTTTTTTTTCTATAAAAAATCATCTCAGATGATTGATATGATATGCACATAAGGATGAAATGTTGAAATTTTGCAGTCTTTGAGATTGAATCACAGGCTGGACAAAATTAGAGAATGCAAGTCAAGAAAGTTGTAGTAGCAATCTAATAGAAATTTCAGAAAGTGAAGCAGTAAGTGAAGGGTCTGACATACAAAAAGCTTGATAGCCATTTTACAACTGGATAGAAGACACTCATACTTTACTGACACACACACACACACACACATATATATATATATAATGTATATGTACCGACTTATTATACAGAAATACAAGTATGCATTTCTGGATGTTTTGGGATTTTGTATCTGTCCTTATGAATCAGTGGTTCATTTTCTACCAAAAAATGAACTTTCCTTTTCAATCTGTGTTTTGATCTTGTCCATGTACTTGAATGCTTTGAATGAAGAAGCCAGTAATCTGGCTTATTACCTGGATAGAAACAAATTTCAAATATTTCTTTTACAATTATTTATGTGATGAAATAAACAGTTTCACCATCAGTTCCAGCCCTCACAAATTCATAATTACAAATATCTTAACTGTAGACCCATATTTTCATTCACTCTTCAAAAATCTCAGATGAAAGAGGGAAACAGGTTTTGGGAGGAGAGACTGCCAGATGGAAAGCAAGTACAAGAAAAGAGCAAACAGAGAATAAAACATATGGAAAAAATGTCTGTATGGAATAAATTAAGTTAGCCTTATGGAATTTCTCTTTGGCCTTTCTTGACTTTTATTTATATCTCTGACTAGCAACTGCCTACATCTTCTCTTTTACCAATGCTGAGGAAAGAGAAAAATGGAATTAAAATGAAATTACAAGAAAATTAAAAATATGTGCCTCAATGGAGAAATTTCAATTTCTTGATGAGATAACCTTTAGACAGAACAGCATAAAAACTCTGGTTCAGGGAATGAAAATGCTGCCCTTTAAAATGAACGAACTTTGAAAATTCTTTAAAATGCATTACATGCTATATAACTCTATTCTTCCCATAAAAATAATGAAAATATAAGAACAACATTTTATAAATTAGGTGCTATATTGCATGATCTGTTTATTTTGTAAAATAAAATTCCAACATCAGCTTTCATATCCATGACTTTCTGCTAAAATAATGAGAAAACCAGGTAGTTTATTGAAAATATTTTTAATGCAGCAGCTTATCTCTTCTATCATTTTATAATATTATATAACTGAACATAGAAATAAATCTAGCATATTTCCTAGTAGCAATATTGTAGGTAAGCAAACAATATGCTATATTTTACATAGTGTGGGGTTTGAATAATCTGGAAAATTACATAGGTATTAGTATCTGCTGTCGAGAGGATATTATCTAATGCTACTGCACTACACTAAAGAAATATAAGAAAAATAAACACCATTTTCAGAACTGAAATTTTATGGTAAACAAAATTTTATGTGTCAATATAAACATGAAAAATATTTCAATTTCTTCTCTTTTTATTTTATTTTCAGATAAGCAACAGAATAAAAATGTAGATGGTTAGAATGGAATCATAATATAGTTAACTTCTCAGCTATGTTTCAAACATTTTTTTCTGTATGTGTATGAACACAGAAAGCTTCAAAATGTGCTAGGAAAGAATGCATGTCTATCAGACCTAGCTGTAGGTGTTTAAATATAAGGTCTCTGCATGAATATATGTTTAAGCTTGTATAATAGAGCAAATCTGTCTAGGGTTCAAATGACCAGATGAACACTGAGCACAGGTGATGGAGCAGAGAATGCTATTCACCCTATTCTAAAGTAGAAATTTGTGTGATTGTTATCTAACATAGTTTTACAGATTCATTTGAGATATCCAGAATATCTGCCAAGCTTCCACTTGCATTCCAGAATTGTACAAGACTACCACTTGGATCACTGTCATTTCTGCAAGCCTTCTGTGGATTTCTTGGGTATCTTAAGACATTTCAAACTGTCCTAGTTATCTATGTCTAGCAAATTCAGTCAAATATCTAGCTGGATGCTGACATATACATTTAGAAATCACCATTTAAATGCCTTAATATATGAGTTCATTTCCATCACAATGGACCTGGGATAACATTATTAACTTGGAAATAGTTCGAAATAGGTTCTTAGAATAGGAATAGAAATAGAATTGGCTGATTGCAGACCAAAGTTTGATTGCACCACACTGCAAAGAAATTTTCTAATACTCATGTTATTTCAAGTCAAAAGCTGATAAATTTTGTACTAGCCAAATGTAGAATGTACTTTCTCCTAGTGATTTTCTACCCGTACAATTCTAGCATAATCACTATAACATTGCAGCTATCATTGTTGTGGCAATCTGTAACTTCTACTTACCTCAGGATGAACATGCAAGTTGTAGCAATGTTAGCTGACAGTCTTTTGCCCTAGTTGCATTACATTATAAACAGAACTCAACCACAAAGTGTAAGGAAAACATGTAAAAAAAAGTGTAAAGAAAACTAAGTGCAAAAAACCCCTACAGAGATGAGTTTTTCAATTAGGTGTCTTTCCTAAGAAACGTTTACCAAAATGAGAATTGAAAATAATTTAACCCCAGTGGAACACTAGAAATGCTAACTAGCTTGCATAGCAGTACAATAGGTAGATATTTAAATCTCAGGTAATATCATTCAGTATTGTAGGCACTATTCTGTACACCAAGGCACCTGAGTTGATTAAAAATCACCTTTTAGATCTCAAGCCAAAGGAAAGCATGGCACATAAGAAGTATTTACAACTGGTTTATAGTAAACTTAATAATTAGTGTTATTTTTAAAGGGTGTATTCCACAAGAATTGTTAGTTAATACTCCTAAGTGAATAGGGAAATGGAAAAATAGGAAATATTGAAACTAAATGAGGTACACATCTAAAATTCTGTCTTTCATGAAGACTATGATAACCCAATACAGCCTCAACAAAGCATCTTTGAGCGGTTAGACACCTTCAGGCTTCCTACTTTTATGTGACTAACTTGTATCTATAGCAACAGATGACTGGCTCTATGTACTATTTCAAGAAAGGCAGCAGAAAGTCTTCCTTCTCCTGACTGTATTCTTTAGATATGTGATAATTCTGACCTGCTGGAAGGAAGGACAGAGGCCAAGCTATATAACAAAAAAAAAACAAAAAGGAAGCTCAAGTAATGTAGCAGCCTGGGGCTTCCGACCCCTTGTACCATGCTGGTACAAAGAAACACGAGTCCCTGGTCATGTAGAGCCAGGGGAATCCAAGGGTAATATCTATATAAGGGAGTAATGAACTGTATGAGGGATAATGAACTGTACAAGGGGTAAAAGGGGGTAAAGAGCCTGCTTATTGCAAATTCAGCTTACATTTATGTCTTTACATAGTTTATATTTCTTAAAGAAAATAAATCAAGGGTTTAGGTGTCACGTGGTGTCCAGGAGTCAGCTCCTCCAATGCTCCACAGTCACACCACAATAATGACATCCTAATATCTGGTGTTCTCATTATTTTGTCCTTGCGTCATGGCTTGGGCATACTCTATTAACTAGTTTATGGATTCTATAAAGTAACACCTCATTAAGGCAACAGAAGCTTCCTGATGATGACAGGTCACATGAAGACCCCTTCCTTCCTATGTGTCCAGTCTGATCCTATGTTTTGAACCCCAAAATCAACTGAAAGACAAAGTCATTCTTCGAAGCTCTTCCTAGCATGTGCAATATTTTTGCATAACATGAAAAAATAGTTGGTTTTTTGAGTAAACATTGACTAAATTTTAAAGAAATATTAGGATTGTTCTGTTAATTATGCATCTAAATTCTATTTGCACCATGTAAATTTGTTTCATATCGCAATCTATTCAGAATTTATCCAAATGTGGAAATACAAACTTCTTACAAAGCACACAGCAGTTTTTTTAAGTAGAATAAAAAGTATTACACAATAGGGCAGATTTTATTGCTGAACACCAATGTACGCAATAGGAACTATTCTTTGGAACTAAAGTTGTACTTCACATTATGTAGGTTTCATTCTGAGGCTCTGGTTTTGAATCCTTCTATTAGCACAGGCATATGTACTTGACAAAAAATTATACAAGGAGTTGGCAAGCTAAAAATAGCATCTATTTATTGTTCTGGTGACATTTCAGGAATTTCTTTACAGAGAAATAAATGTATGTGTAACCTATGAAAGGACCATATCCATTACATATGACATACATACCTAAGCTTATTATGAAAACAGAAATCAGACATCAGTCCGACAAATAATATATTTGTGCCCTTAACCTTATAGTTATTCTGAGTTTCCATAAAGGTATGTTATTTTATAGATTTGCAAGACTAAAAGACACCACTGTGACAACCTACTTCAGTAGGACTCAGAAACTGATCACAGTTTCTAAGAAATTAATTCCCATTTAATTGGATTCTTCTACTTGTTAGCAATTGTTCCCCTACTTTAAGAAATAAAATCCAGGAAAACACAAACAGAATTATAATGCAAAAAATAATCTCTTTATTACATAAATTACTTAAAATCATTATGTAAAATATTATAATTTTGCATAGGAAGTTTTTTACTGGAATTGATGTAATTGTTAAGAATATTGGGTATGATGTACAATACCTCTTAGATTTCTAGGATTTTCTTAGACTTCTAGGACTTTCTTAGACCTCTAGCTTTTACGTGGCATATTCATTGGGGAGATAGTTGGCTAACTTTCAAGAGATTCAAAGTGTTATTCTGTCTATTTTATCTGAATGCTTAAACTTCTAGCTGAGCCTGAGCTCAGATTTTTAATAGGCCTACTTTTGTTCCAATAACTAGCTGTGGAATATGAACACTAGGGGGTTTATTAAAAAAATATCTACAATTTTAAGGCAAACCAGGCATACAGAAGGAGAAAAAATTTATCAAAGGTTTATTCTTTACTCTGTTTCAATATCAGTTACATATTCAAGACCTCTGCCATATCCTTCAGTGCAGCCCAATTTAATCTTCATAGTGGCATGAATACCCTGATGTCATCATTTTAACTTCTTGATTTTAAGTGTCTAATGCCATGCTTTATCTCTTGTATTGTTTATATTAATCTTGATGATGTAGGTAATTGATTTTCAATTAATTATACTTCATTTTAAAAAATCCTTAAACTGCTTTAATCCTTATTAAATAGCTTGATTCGAAGAACATTTATCTGCAGCTATACTGATGTTAGTTTACCAAGTGTTATCCACATGAAAAACTCCTGAGTACATAATTGTGCTTCCTAGTCTACAATCTAACACAGAACCAACCTATTCAAATATTTCTATGGCAAATAAGCTGCCTTAGACTCTTCCTCTGCCTGAGAAAATGCAGTAGTTACTTGACATTAGAGTGTTCACTGCTCAGTTTTTCTTTTACAGATATCCAAACTATTCCTTTCATGTGAACACAGTAATACCTGAACTAGGTATATCTCACTTCATTTTAATTATATGTTTCCAGGCTGTGACAAAGCAATAACTCATTGCAATGTAATTTTTTCTCAGTCTTTTTCTATAATTCATGTAGCACAATGAAAGTTAATTTTCCTGTCTCTTCCCTGAACCCTCTCTAAGATATCAAAAGCTGCTCTTGAATAATGGTAGTATTTTTCTGAGATGTTTTCAGACCTGATTATAACTTACTGTATTGGTTATATCAATACTGCCAATGAAAAATCTGAAATACCTTTTGCAGAGTTTCCAAGAGGTTTACTTTATGACATCTTCTGGGAGTGACTGTGGTTTCTGATAGCTGATAATATCTAGAATACTTCTAAAAACTTATTGAAAGTTTTTCCAAAACAGCATTTTTTTGGGTTTTTTTGAGAAAAGATAGCATTGAAATGCTATGAATTTGTCAATGATCTTAAGAAGTAACAAGTGGGATTCATAAGACTGATAAATGCGTCCTGCAAAACTTCATAATAATACAAGCTCCACAGTTTTGTTTTTATTTTTAATTTGGTTTGTTAAAATTCATCCCCTTTTCTTTGCATCTTGTTCAGCACCATTTTCAGAGTTGATCTTATTCTTCTAATATATAGTTCTGTGAATGAGTCATGTCAGTGTAACTAGCAGAACAACAACGTTTTGTTAAAGCATCAGAAAGGCAAATCAAATGTCTTCTGCCAATACTTTATACAGTAAGAGAGGAATTGAAAGAAAACAATCAAAATCTGAAGTCAAGAATAACTCATGAGCAACAATTTAAACAGTATTTAAGTTGACTTTCGCATCCTGATTATTTAAGCCACTTAATTATTTTACGAAACTTGTACTAGAAGGGAGATGGGGCTGCAGAATATTACGATCTCATAATTATGAATTCTTTGTTGCACCTCTCTTGAGCTCTGTATCGATTTGTACATGAGAGTAAGCAGTGTCTTGCAGTCTATCTATTAAACATGACAATATTTTAAAATAAGATTCACATACACATCCAAAAAAAGCCCCCAGCCATAAAGCAAACAACCTCCAACAAAACAACCCTTTCCCCCCAAAGAAGTTTGAAAGCTGTGACTCAGGTTAGGTATAAGAATTTCTTTCATTCTTTATGATACTTTGTTACTCATTTGGTCCACAGGTTGTTTAGCTTCTACAGCAAACAGAGAAATTTAATTTGTGTAACAGGACCATCTGTTGTGGTTACTGTGTTTATTAGCTCCTAGTCATCCATTTTTGATGACGGTAACACAGAAATATTCAGTCTTTTTGGACATATGTTTACATTCTCTGGGTACTAACTTTCAAGTCGTACTGGCTTTGGTCCTCTTTTTCCTTTTCTAAAGGCTTTGATGGAAATAATTTTTCTCTATTCTGCTGGTACTAACCTGCATCACTTAGACGACGTATTCTAAACTTATGTGGCAATTATCTCACAGATGATGTGAGGTTGTGTAAACAACTCTTTCAGCAACTCCTGTGGCACACATAAGCATAACTCTTGAGACAAGTTCAATATGCATCTTCACTCTGTGACAAAAAGGACATCAAATAACATAATCTCTAGATACATCTTGACATCAGACAGCTGCCACTCTCAATCTATGCCCTAAGTCACATGCAGTTTAAAATAGAAAAATTCATATCAACTGCTATTTCTGTTTTCCTGCTTCTGTTTCTTTATTAGCTGATTCTCATTCCAAGCCAGAATTTGCCACTTCCAATTATGTTTATTACATTCCTATTTCATTTCTTCAATTGGTATTTATTGGTGGTCAAGAAACTAGCTGCCAACACACTCTGTTTTCTAAACTGATAATACAGAACTAGAACACCATCTACAATTGTCAGGGTTTAGAAGTGGCTATTTCTCAAGTGGCTTCACTTCCTTTTGGGCGGAGAAGACAAACCATACTAACAGCAAACCCTCAGGAAACCATGTATCATATGACCTTGCCATTTGCTCCAGCATGTTTTATCAATGGTTTTATGTATTATAGAAATCCAGGAATTTTTTACTGGGCACCAAATTCCAGTAATTTTATTCACTTTGATTGATTACTTTCTTGGCAAAACTTTGCAAATAATTTATATGAGTTTTTCCTCAAACCACACTCAGTGAAAAAATACAAGCACATTGTGGTTTAGAAAATTCTTAGCACAGTAAAAAATGTTTCTTTGCATATTTAATTTATTCTCAGAAAATATGCAGATTTTTTCCTTAAACATACTTTCATGAACCCCCAAAAGCACCCCAAAAGAGTTGTTTTGCTTTTGAAAAATTGTGATCACTGCACAGGATAGGCTTTGTTAAGGCATGTCACTCAAAAAAAAAGCTTCAAGATTTTAGGAGCAATCTCTACTTCTATCCCGAGGACAGTGGAGCAAAACAGTCTTTTAAATTATTATCTTACTTAACTTTTAGTATTTCTCTGCCATATTAATAGTAGAACATCTCTTATTAACAAAATTACCAAACATTTCCTGAATATACATTCTTCTCTGGACTAAATATTGTAGAAAACTTTAGCAAAGTGATCAAATGTAGCAACAAAAACCTTTCCAAAAGCCTTTCTTACCATGGGTCTCTAATGTATTATAAAAAAACAAATGTTATCTGAGCAGTTAATTATTTCTAATAATAACTTTCACAGTATTTTTATACTAGATGTATTTTGTATTTATTTTTTTTACAATTGATAATGATGTTTCTCATGATCGACCTGTGGTATCACAGAGCTTTCAGAAAAGTCACATAAATAACAATAAAAACATAGTAACTTATCTGTCTGCAGGATTATAGAAAAAAGCCACAATTGATATAATAAATAATAATAGAAGAAAAAAAAATTACTAGTCTGTCATTAGTCTGCTGTAACAGCCGACAATTTCTTTATGTTCAGAAAGGTTGGCAAAGAAGGTACAGCAGCAACAGACTGATAGATATCTCAGACACACTTCACAGAAAAGCTCAATGCCTTTATAGAATGAAGAGAGCTATGGGATGAGAGAGGATGAAGTGAGTTCAACAGTGTAAATCATATGAAATGTCACAACAATATGACTGCAACCCATTATTAATTTGGTTTTATTTTTATTTTAATCATATCAAAATCTAAGAAGAGTTTTAAATCTTACGTGAGGACAAAGAGATTTCACTATTATAAATGAATGAGGCCAATGGGTTTTACTAATTCACTAACCACTTGTTCTCTGTTCATTGTAAACATTATGTATCTCCTGGAACACAGCACAAATTTATTAAAGCTGCATAAAAAAAACCCCAAAACACCAGACTGACCTGTGAATTTCATGGACATGACAAATAACAGCATAAGGACCTGTGAGATTACACAGGTGGCTAAGGGAGAAGCAGTTGAGAAACAGTTAAACATCACAGGTAACAGAAGGGGTATACTGAAATCTTCTGGAGACCAAAGTCCACAAGGCCAGGATTGTTTTGGTAATTCTGTCTGCGACATCTAAGATCCAAAGATGATATGGGTTGTGATGTCAGAAGTAACAATGCTGGGTACAAATGCAACTAAATTAAGACCAATGAGGAAAACATAATTAAGGACAGGTTTATTTGGAAGAGACTTGAAAGAAGAAAGGGATGTACAACAGCAACAAATTGTATAGTCAAGAAAAAGGATAAAAGGATGGGATGTACAAGTTGGGTGACTAAGACTTTTTGGGACTGCCTGCTAGTGTAAGTGTAGAAGAGTCTTTCAGAAGATTCATTTTGAGGAGATGAGAAAGGCATCTTTCTCAGGAACCCTCTTATATGTTTTCTCCTCCTGCATTCCAGAGGGCCTGAGTTCTTGCAGACGTGTTTGAAGGGCCCCACAACAGGGAGATCGGGAAAAATGATCAAAATCTTGAGATGAAGAGGGGGCATGTCTTTCCCGGGCCTTGTGCTTGCACCATTATGTTTAATGTTCTCAACTTTCAGAAACAAATTTTCCTAAACCCTTTTACTCTCTGATATTTTGGGATACCTGCATGTAATCTTTCTTCATAACTGGGCACCCCATGGCTTGATCACTGGAAGATGCAGTCTAAATAAGTGATGAAGTAAATCTCTTAGTCATACCATACTCCAGTTGTCGCATCTGCTTCCAGGAGCAACAAAGAGATTAATCAGTGATTTTTGTGGCAAAAGGTGGATATTTATATGACGGGAGCCAGTGAATGTTATTCTGTCATTCTGATGAAAATGATGCCTAAAAACAGAGGAAGAAAGCTTCCAAACAATGTTAAGAGAGGTAGAAGAGAAGTTCATGCTCTTTATTGAAGCTTCCGGATCCAAAGACATGCTCCAGCAGCCCTTATCACCCCACATTTATAACATTCATCAATTCTTACATCCATTGACACATTCAACCAGGGTTTGTCTCACCCTTGTGCCCTCTCTTGGATCTACCTCCAACCCTGGTCTTCTGCAATGTCCTTGCTATAGGCTATTTGTCTCAAATGGAATGCTAAACACATGTGGGGAAGGCCTAAAAAGAAAGCTTATGTGTGAAACTATACAGTCAAACTAAAATTCCAGAAATATGTGAAAAAAACCCAAGGCATCAATAATTCCTGTTACAGGTCTGACAGCATTAGCAGCTACTTTCCACTTCCTGACAGAATTCACTTATTGAAGTGTTAGGGGAAAATATCCTATAAACTTTCTTTGTTATTTGCCATTCTTTTCAATTTTCAGCTGCCTGAATTGCTATTGACCTTATTTCCAACATAAATTTTACCTTTTCAAAAATTACAACAGAGAACAAAAAGCTCCATCAAATGTCCATGGTTTGGTCTGGTGCTTTTGAAACAGGTGAATGTTGTTATTTTTGTGCAATTTTAAGCTCTATAATACAAAATCAACAGTGTTTTGTATGACAAGACTAATTGCCACTATTTTAGTAGAGCAAAAATATACGCTGCTTATTTGCAGAGTAGATGGGAATTAAAGAAAGTTAGAAGCAATTAGTGACTTTTTCTTATGCTACCAGTGAACAGCTATGGCTAATGAAGAGAGTTTTTTTCCTTTTTTATTTTTTTTTATTCAGGCAGTTAATAAAAGTATTATTTCAATCCTCAGCACAATTCCACAACTAATATTAAATAATTATCCAGTAGTCATTGGTTTATCATGATTCACTAGTCCTTATATGCCACAGTGCTTTCAAGTGGACAGCAAACTATATTTACTATTTTAAAAGATTAAAATTTCTACACAACTGCCTCTCAAAAATCACTAATTCATTTTGACAAATCAGCTTTAGTCTACATCTGTTTTAGTTACATATTAAGCCAGTAGCAATACTAAGAATTTATACAAAGATCTCACCTCAAAGAGATAATGTTCTAGCAATGTTTTCAAACAATGTACTGATGATTGACATGTGAAATCTTTATTTCTATTTATACACATCAAATGTTAGAATTGTTAATTTGAAATTAAAAAAAAAAAAATCACAAGCTGGAGTACCATCAAGCAGTCAAGTATTTACTATGTGTGTGAGTTTGCCTTGGTATTTTGTCTTTTGGATACGATATGCTACAGAATACCCACTATTTTCTTCAAGATTCAGGACTTCCTCTTTCTCCTCATCTTGCGTCCACTAGAAAGTCTATCAAATTAGCTGCTTTGTAGATGGTAGATGATCTTTTAGGACTATGATGCATTTGCTCATTAGACACAAGTAACTACAGACTTTAGAAAGCTTAAATCTGCCAGAGCAACAATGTGACAGTTTTAATGTTGCTTCTCATATTTTGCAGGTTTCCCATGACATGCATTTGCATCTTTCTTGTTAAGTCCAAAAAACTTGAGCAAATCAGAAGAAGCTCTCCTAAAATTTATGTGTCAGCAACATCCTATAATAGCATCACTTCAATTATTTCCCACAATGTTTAACCATAGGAATAAAAATCTATTTTAGTATATGTGACCAGGGATGAATGTATGAAATTGGAAAAAAGTAACTAGTTTGTAAATATGTTTAAAGCTTTGATGTGAGACAATTGATAACAAGAAAGACAATACTGATGTGCTCATTAGCATATGAAAATAAACTAAACAATAGCATAGTCATCACAATAAAAATAAAGTGGCCTGAAGGACAGATAAAGGCTTCTGGTAGCTTGCTGGTGGTGACAAAAATATATTTGTGAGCCTCCCTTGGGCCTTGAAGTCATAAAAGGACGGCAAAAAAACCCAGTAAACATGTTAACTTGCCTGTTTGGAAGATGAAGGTATCTAACAACTTTTTAAAGTGAGTAGCAACTTCTGAAGTTGTTTATATGTGATGTGTTGGAACTGGCAAAATGACAGAGAGATGCAGATAATGGTACATTCTGATATTTGTAAAACTTCTGTTGTGTCTATCACAGACCCTAAACACTAGTCTGAAATCTGGATTTCACTCAAATTTTATATTATGTTCAGACTGTAAAAAATCTCAGCCACAGGTTACTATACTCATTTGAACCATCTCTTGAAATCCTAGACGTAGACACCAGAAATACAGCTTCCTGGAATGATCTGTCTGACCTGCATGATCCAGTATCACCAAAGGAAATCTTATCCTTCTCCTAGAGCTTTTAATTTCTGATGCATTCTCAGAAAGGGTTCTCCCACACCCCCTTCTACTGCCTATTCCAACAACTCACTCATTACAGAAGCAGAACAAAATCCATGGATCCCATATGTACAAGTCCTTATTTCATACTTAATTCCATGTGTAAATTCCTTCATGGAATTTTTAATGTTGAAATTGAGAAAATCTAACAGGAGGGAAGAATTTCAAACCATTGCAGCTAGGAGACCTCATCCTCTGCTCCTCAAATCTTGGTTCTGAGATGATGTACACAGTATTCTCCAAAGACAAGACCGTGAACTGAATTATATCTACTTGTTCCTAAATCTGCAGATTCAGTAGATACCATTTTGATAGCATACACATTTTTCCCAGGGTTCATCCTACTCTTTAATGCACCAAAAGTAATAATTAACTGCCTTTCTCTTTCTTGTAGGAACTGGGGATCTCACCCACATCTCCCTCAGCTCCATCAGTGCTAGGATACCTTTTCTTCAATTTTTTTAAATGATTAACATAATGAAGTTGAAACCAGAGCAATTTCTCTTACTCTGTATTTAGCTTGAAGGCTGCTGTTTCTATTTAAAACATGGCAATGGGCTTGAATGCCCAAAAGCTTGTCATCATTTTACCCAGATATAATCTAAAAAATCCCAACCAACCAACCAATCGAACATACAAAAAACACAACCAAACAATCAAACAACTCCCCCCACCAATTACTTGTCTCTAAAAATCCTTCCTCATTAACTAATAGAAAATATTAGTTCTATTTAAAAATTAACCACAAGTTAAAAATCAATGCAAATTCTCGAAATGAATAGCTAAGCCAATCTGTTCATTTTTTTTCTGTGTAAATGCACACCAGTAACTATCAAATACAGAGTGGACATAAAAAAAAA
>VXBA01000672.1:227859-251091 GCA_013399895.1 Serilophus lunatus | reverse complement strand
CTCCCTGGGACACAGTTTAACTCCAGCATGGCCCCGGCGCAGCGTATGCGGGACCGGGGTGGGACCTGAAGCCCGCAGTGCCCAGAGAGGGACCAGGAGCCCGATGTGTGCGGGGCCAGCTCTGGGAGTGTGCGGGGCCGGTTCCCAGGAGCCCGCGGTGCTGGTGAGGGAATGGGGGGCGGGCTGGGCGGAGGCGGTGGGCCGCGGGCGCTGGTCGCAACTCTGCGGCGGCATTGCTCGGGGCATCCGCCGGTTTTCCCCGAGCCTTGCAGCGGCTGCTCTCGCACACACGCCTTCCCCCGTGCTGGTGCCGCACTGCCACGAGGAAGCCGGCGGGCACGGCGCTGCTGTGGGATCGGGTCCCTCGCAGAGCGAAGCCCAGCGCCGGGCGGCTGCTGTTGCACGCATGCCTTCTCGGCAGCGGCGGCTGCAGCCCGCAAGTTCCTCCCGGCACGGAGCGGTCCCAGCGCCAGCTGACTACTGCCCATGGGCGATTCTCGGCGGTGCCCCGGTGCCCGTGGCAGCGGAGCAGTAACATCAGAAGCACCCCGCCGCCGTGGCCAGTGCCTGGCGGTCAGTGGTGGCTCTGCCGGCCCCCGCACCGCTGCGGAGGCACTCCGGTGGCCACACCAGCCCCCACGCTGCCATGGGGAGCCTGGCGGGAGGTCCCGGTGGTCCCGGCCGCCCCCGGGGGGCAGCCCCTGCACGGCAGAGCGATGGCTGCTCGGGCAGCTCCTGTGGCCCTGGTCAGCCCCGGACACCCCTTTTGTGGGTTTCTGTGGTCAGCAGGTGCCCTGGCAGGCGGCAGCCATCCCGCGGCTGGCAAAGATGGTGCCGGGGAGCTGTTGGCTCACAGTTTTTAGCAGGAACCGCCATTTTGTTGGAGCCGGGAACCTCGAAGGGGGAGGTGGAGCCCAGACCGCTGGCCAATCCGAGGCGGCAAAACCAGGAAGAGGACTGCGAGATTCACGTGGGACTTGGAGAGCTTAAAAGCCCAAAGAATTGGAAGTTCTCTCTCTTTGGCTTCTTAGAGAGCTGGAGGGCAGCAGCGCGGCTTCACTTTTCCAACTCTCAGGCCTCGTGGTTTGACTCCACCCATCCCCCATCTGCATCGGAGCCAAGCCAGCACAACTGCAGGTTGAAGGCTTCCCCAAAATAACATCCCGGGCTGGGGGGGGAGGAACCTTTCACTCTTGTGTTTTACAGAGATTCCAAGGGCTGGGAGTTGGCTACCACCAGAGAGAGAGCAGAAGAGGAAGCAGCTTTCCCTTCCCACTGCTTCTCTTTGGCCAGCCTGCCTGGCCTTTGAAAGCAGTTCTCGTATTTCTTTTTTTTTCTTTTTCCCCTTTTGCGTGGTTTTTGTTGGGTTTAATTCTGTGTTAAGTCTGGGACTCCCATAAACTGTTTGCTTTTTTTCTTTGGTTAAGTCTCAGACAAATAAACTGTTTTCCTGTTGTTAATTCTGTTCATTCTTCTCATCACTATGAAGAGTGCTCCCTAGTTAATATAGTGGTGCTAAACCGCCACATTTTTCCACTTGGGCACAGTGCTGGCTCATGTTCAGCCAGCTGTCACCCAGCATCCTCAAGTCCTTTTCCTCCAGGGAGCTTTCTAATCTTCCCCAAGCCTGTGGCATTGCATGGGGTTATTGTGACATAAGGCCAGGACGTGTCACTTCGCGTTGAACCTCAAACAATTTGCCTTGGTCCTTCAATCCAGCTTGTCCAGATTCCCCTCTAGAAATTTCCTACCCTCCAGCAGATCAAGCACACAACTTGTTGTCATCTGCAAGCTGATTTATGGTGCACTCAGTTCCCTCATCCAGATAATTGATAAAATTGTCCAACAGGACTGGCCCTAATACTGAACCCTGGGTAAATCCCGTTGTGACCATTCAAAGCAGTCATATGTAACTCCATTCACCATCACTCTCTGGGCCCAACCATCCAGTCAGTTTTTAACCCTGTGAATAGTACACCCACTCAAGACATGAAAACAATGAACTGCGAGGGAGAATAGCCAGGAGAGCTGACCTGAACAGCTATAAAAGGGGTATTCCATGCCATGCAATGTCATGCTTAGGGTAAAAACTAGGAGGAGCTGGCCTGGGTGAGTGATTGTTGCTGGGGTACCAGTTAGGCACCAGTCAGTAGGAGGTGAGAAATTGTTTTGTTTATCATTTATGTTTCATGGGATTTACACTGCTTTCTCTTTTTCCTTTTTTTATTACTGAACTGTATCTCAATCCATGAGTTTATTTTTTTTTTCTCTCCATCCCACTGGGGCAGAGAGTCACTCTTGCAAGACCAGGTCCCAGAGTAACTTCTGCTGGTAACACTGGTCTCTGCCTCCTTGATGCTCAGGAAGATGCCCGTGTCCCTTTGCTGCACTCCAAACATCATTTCAATCAGGAAGCTCTACAAGAACTGTTTTTCAGCTGGAGCTTGCAGGAGCACCTGGAGGGCAGCACTGTTAAACAGCAGTCTGTTGACTGAGGCAAAACACTCTAGGCAGTGTTTACCAGTTTCTGAAAACAGAAGGTGGTTTTCCCTATGTCCAGGTAGGGGTTGGTGCTGAGGGTGCCTAGGAAGCTAGTACCCTGATTTTTCCGCTCTAGTGTCTATGGCTTTACTAAAGTACAGGCAGACAACATCTTCAGCCTTCCCCTTGTTCATTGAATGGGTCAGACTGCCATAGAAGGTGGGTTAAACAAGACATCACACTCAAGACGTTCTATTCCATAACCTTTCCTGGCACCGAGGTCAGGCTGACAGGCTGTTAATTTCCTAGATCCTCTATCTGGCCCTTCTTAGCAATGGCCAACACATTTGCTAAATTCCAGTCAGTTGGGAGCTACCTGGTTAGCCACGACTTCTGGCAAATCATGGAAAGCGACATGGTAAGCACTCCCACCAGTTCCCTTAGTACCCTTGTGTGAATCCCATCAATCCCCATGGACCTGCGCATGTCTAAGTGGTGTAGCAGGTTGCTGAGCATTTTCCCTTGGCCTGTGTTTATTCTGTCCCCTGTCCCTGTCTTCCAGCTCAGAGGGCTGGGCATCCAGAGAACAACTTGTCTTACTATTAAAGACAGGAAAAGGAGACACTAAGTACCTCAGCCTTTTCATCATCTTTTGCCATTGTGTTTTGACTGCATCCAATAAAGGATGAAGATTTTCCTTAGCCCTCCTTTTTGCTGCTTATTTATTTATAAAAGCATTTTTTATTGCCTTCTTTTATTGACTTGTTCAGTCTTTAGCAGCATCTGTAAGACGTGCAGGATACCCCAGGGCACCTTCAACTATTCTGGTGACCTATGTGTTATCTACTAAATTGAGCCTGCTGTGTCTAGAAGTGAAAACACATAACACGGTGAATATTTTTTGCTCAGCTTAGATTGTGGACCCCATCTTATCTGCATGGCCAACAGCTGGATTTCTCACCGGCCTCTACCAGTCGAACAGACAGGACCTTCAAGAACTAAACTGGAAAACTAAAAACTGGCCTGGTTGTAGACATCTATACTTAGATGTATGAATGAACATACCATAAACTGAAAAGGAAGCTTTCCCTGGCAGTCTCACTTAATAAAAATTGAGAATAATACTTATGAAATCTTGGTTCAGTGAACTATTAAACACATTTCCATGAGGACTACTCTGTAATGTCTAATGTTCTTTCTCCCTCTGCTACAATTTTCAAATAAACCCTTGCAAGTTGTAGTGGTTTAATCAGGGCTGGATGCCAGGGGCTTACTACAGCCACCCTCTCACTCTCCTCTGCTAAAGAGTAGAGGAAAGAAAATATAATGAAAGGCTTTGCAAGTTGAGATAAGGACCATAAAGATTCCTTGCTAATCACTGTCACAGACAAAACAAGACTCCATGTGGGATAATAGTTAAGTTTATTACTAAGACAATCAGAGCTTAAGAGTGAGAGACAATAAAAGACATCTTTCCCCCAACCCCTCCTTTACATTTATAACCTCTCCTGCAGTCATCCAGGGAAAACAGGTGAGGGCTGAAGGTGGGGGGATGTTACGGTCAGCTGTTGTTTCCAGCCGCTGCTTCGAAAGAAGGGTATTTCCAACTGCATTCCATGGGGTCCCATTCCATGGGAGACAGTCCTTCACAAACTGCTCCAGCGTGGGTCTCTCGCACAGGACACAGTTCCTCTCACAAACTGCTCCGATGAGAGTCCATCCCATGGGCAGCAGCCCTTCACAGACTGCTATCACGTGGGTCACATCCCACAGGATGCAGTCCCTCAGGCACAGGCTGCTCCAGCATGGGCCCCACGGGCCACGAGTCCTAACAGAAGAATCCTGCTCCAGGGTGGGCTCTTCTTCCCCACGGGCTACAATCCCCTGCCAGGACCCTGCTCCAACATGGGCCTCCCACGGGCTACAGCCTTCCCCCAGCATCTACCTGCTCCGGCGTGGCTCCTCCACGGGCTACAGGTGGATCTCTGCACTCCTGTGGTCCTCCATGGGCTGCAGGGGCACAGCTGCTTCACCATGGTCTTCCCCATGGGCTGCAGCTGGATCTCAGCTCCGGTGCCAGGAGCATCTCCTCCCCCTCCTTCTCCACTGGCCTTGGTGTCTGCATTGTTGTTCACCAGCTCTCACCCTACTCCTCTCCGGCAGCCATCTTCAGCTAAATAACTTTTTTTTTTTTTCCCCTCCTTCCTTCTTAAATATATTAACAGAAGTGTTCCTTCAACTGCTGATTGGCCTGGCCTTGGTCAGCAGCGGGCCCAGCCTGGAGCCGGCTGGCATTGGCTCTGCTGGACATGGGGGAACTTCCAGCAGCTTCTCGAAGAAGCCTCCCCCTCAGCCCCTCTGCTACTACCAAAACCTGGTCACAGAGAAAGCAATAGACAAGTGTTTCAATTTTAGACAGCCCATGAAAAAGTGTTTATTTTTTGGGGCGATATCAAATTCCAGAGAACGCATAAATCCAGTAAGTGATATTGTGGGGATTGCAATTACTATTCTAGCTAGAAGAAAACAGCATACTCTGTGGTTTGTATGGCTTAAATTCTTACTTATATCAGATCAGAACAATAGGAATCCTTCTATCTCCAGACATGGACTTTGCTAGAACAGAATCATTCCAAATGATAATGTGCAAAACAACACCGTATGAAACAGCTTTGAGTCCATCATTTTCTCTGGCTAAAGAGATTTGAGAACAGATTTCATAAAAATATCTCTTTTTAGGGGAAAAATTACAATCATTACAAACATAAGCACTTTTCTGAGTTAAAGGGCTATTGTGACGGTGAAATTCCCTTTACGTTTATGCATTAGTAGTGTCCTGGGACATAGTTATTTAGCAGAAAGCCGGTTAGCATCAGACTTGCATGATCTGGCAAATATGAAAAATAGCATAGAGACATAGTGTTCTAGAAATTACATTTAAATCAATTTTACCTTTGAAAAAATTATTCTATAAGAGCTTCTTAGGCTATTTTTTCTGAAATTTTGTATCAAACAAATTAATTTTATTTTATATATTTATTGGCCTGCAAGTCACCAATGGGTGTCATGTTTAAAAAAAAACAACTCAGAAATGGCTTGGTTAACATACATTGTACATTTCGGTATATAAACATACTTTTATATATTATGTGTCATAAGGTTAATATGTAAAAAAAGGAAAACATCAAATTGCATTTCAGAACATTCCTATTTTAATATGTAGCTAGAAGGGGATAGCACAGTTTATTTCATGGTATTAGTAGAATGTGTGTAGAAGAAAAAAATATAACTAGATATTTATTTTATGTGCATTAATCTTAGGTTTTTTGCTGACTTGAGTAGCCTGTGAGAACAATTGCTTTTTTATGAGATTCCTAATTTGTTTCTTACCAGCTAACACAAAACTCACAATATTAAATGATAACTCTCTCAATATGGTTAGAAAGAAGCAATTCCATACATGCTTTAAACATTTTGTCCATTTAAGAAGGCAGTCACTGTTAGCTTCATCTAGGATATAACAAAATTTGCAGACAAAAATATTGATGCTAGATGCGTAGTCAGATTAGGCTGTTTAAACACACAGTTTATTTTGTGTGGTCACTCATTCTCACCTATAACACAACAAAGGAAAAAATTTTGACTTATGAATTGAAATCACACAGTAGCTCCTACAAGACATGTGGAAACTTTTCTTGAAGGGCTAAGAACTGAACAACTAATTGACTTAATAGTAATGCAGCACCGTTATACACAGTCAATGTAACTGCCACCCAGATTCACACAGAGATATCCTTCAGTGTATTTCGTCGGGGTGTGTGGGGGAGGGGGGGGTGGAAATAGCAGAAAGTGGTGTATAAGTTAGAAAGAAGAAGGTGGAATCATAGAATCACAGAATAATTTGCATTGGAAGGAGCATGTCAAGGTCATAAATTCTAACGCCCTCCTCAAATCTGGTCCAGTAAGGGTAAGGTCTTTAGGGCCTTGTCCAACTTGGAGCTTTGAATATCTCTTATCATATAAATTCCACAGCTTCTCTAGGCAGACTGTAAGCTTCATTGTCCACGTGACAAAAAAATATTTTCTTACATGAAGTCAGGCTTTAAAATTTTCCAGCTTAGTATTAAATCTTTGAGAGGAGTCTCATTTTGTTTTCTTTACATCCTCATATTGGTAGCTGTAGACAACAATAAGGCTTCCCATCCCATTTTTCTCTCCAGGCTGCCCATCTTAGCACCTCCTCATATAGCCCCTTATCAAGTAGGTAGTCTCTGCTGGAATTAATCCAATGTGTCTGTGTCTTCTCTGTACTAGGGAACCCAGCACTGAATGTGGTACTTCAGTGCTGGACAAAGAAAAAGAGCCATTTTCCTTGACCTGCTGGCTATACTCTTACTAATGCATCCCAGGATGCTGTTGGTCTTTGTTGACATATCACGAACAGCAAAAGCTAATAGTCTGAGGACTGAAAAAGTCTTGGTAATCTCTCGCCATCATTCTGTATCCAATCACTCATCAATAAACAAAACTCCTAATAGGTTGTATTGGTTTCTCTGTGGCCAGGTTTTGGTTGCAGTGGGGGGGCTGAGGGGGAGGCTTCTTTGAGAAGCTGCTGGAAGTTCCCCCATGTCCAGCAGAGCCAATGCCAGCCGGCTCCAGGCTGGGCCCGCTGCTGACCAAGGCCAGGCCCATCAGCAGTTGAAGGAACGCCTCTGTGATAACATAGTTAAGAAGGAAAGAAAAAAAAAGAAGATGGCCGCCAGAGAGGAGCAGGGTGAGAGCCTGTGAACAACAACGCAGACACCAAGGTCAGTGGAGAAGGAGGGGCAGGAGATGCTCCTGGCGCCGGAGCTGAGATCCAGCTGCAGCCCATGGGGAAGACCATGGTGAAGCAGCTGTGCCCCTGCAGCCCATGGAGGACCACAGGAGTGCAGAGATCCACCTGCAGCACATGAAGAAGCCCACACTGGAGCAGGTGGATGCTGGGGGAAGGCTGTAGCCCGTGGGAGGCCCATGTTGGAGCAGGGTCCTGGCAGGGGACTGTAGCCTGTGGGGAGAGGAGCCCACCCTGGAGCAGGATTCTTCTGTTAGGACTCGTGGCCCGTGGGGCCCACGCTGGAGCAGCCTGTGCCTGAGGGACTGCACCCTGTGGGATGTGAGCCATGTGGCAGCTGTGGGTGAAGGGCTGCTGCCCATGGGATGGACTCTCGCCAGAGCAGTTTATGAGAGGAACTGTATCCTGTGAGGGATGGGACTCCATGGAATATGGTTGGAAGGACTCTTCTCCCCAAGCAGCAGCTGAGAACAGCAGCTGACCATAGCAACCCCCTCCACCACCTCACCTTTTCCCTTGACCACTGTGGGAGAGAAGGTTGGATGGAAGAAGCGGGGGGTGGGGGGTAAAAGGTGTCTCCTATTGTCTCTCCCTCTTAAGCTCTGATCTTGTTAGCAATAAACTTAATTATTACTCCCACATGTTTTGCCTGTGACAGTGATTAGCAAGGAATCTGTTATGGTCCTTATCTCAACTCACAAAACTTCCTATTATATTCTCTCTCCTCTATTGCTGGGTGAGGGAGTGAGAGAGTGGCTGTAGTGAGTCCCTGGCATACAGCCGGGTTAAACCACTACAGAGGTCAAGTTGGCAGTTGGTTGGATGTATCCCTTACAGGACAGTCTCCAGTCACTGTCATTTGCCCCTATGTTCAGTGGAGACACTTGTTTCATTCATTTCTTCCCATGGGCAGGCAGGTGTCCAACGTTCTCTAGGAGAACAGGGCTGCATCATGTATTACAGTTACTTAGGAAGATAAATGACATAACTTGGAATGTCACCTCCTTTCTCCTTCTTTCTTCAGCTTTACTGCTGAGCACAACCCCATATGGTATGGAAGATCTCTTTGATCAATCACAACTGCCCCAGCTGTGTCCCCTCCCAACTTCTTGTGCACCCCCAATCTTTGGGGTGGTGTGAGGAGTTTAAAAGGCCATGCCTGTGTAAGCGATGGTCAGCAACAGCTAAAACACTGTTGTATTATCAGCACTGCATTTGGTGTCACAAATCCAAAATATAACCCTATAGTAGCTACTTTGAAGAATATTAACTCTTTCCAAAACAAAACCAGTACAATGTGGTTCTGTAAGTCTGTTATCACCTGTTCCCCCTTTACTGATGCTGAAAGGGAAAAGAGCTAATAAAAGAACTAACCATTGGATGTGAAACTGTTAATATTGTTGTTTCCCTGCATTAAAAAGAGAGGATAAAGAAGACAATGCATATCCTAGAAATCTCAACATTCATGTCTCTATAGCAAATGGAGGTTATTAAGAAAAATAGTTAGGAGATCATTTAAGGCATTACAAAGGCAGTAGAAATGGCAGACAGACAAAAATGGTCTAGCTGGTCATAAATTAGAAGAGTATCAATCCCAGAGGGAACAAAAAGAGGGGATGCAAAAATTTTAAGTGTGAAGAGCTCTCCTTATTTCAATATTTAAGATCTCCTCTATTGAATACAATTGGTAAGGGAAGTCTGTAGCAATGTATAGTACCACTCAAGACATATTAAGCACTTGCATTTCCTTATGACTATTCCTCTGGGATAGTTTGAAGGACAAATGGTCTCTTGTGGTAGAGTATGAAGAAGGTTTTCTTGGGTTGTTTTTTTTTTTTTCCTTTGTGGGTGTGTCAGAAATAGAGAAATCTCCCCATACAGATTATTTATCAGTTGTAAAAGAGAAAAAGACCAATCTGTCTTTGGAAAACAGATTAGCACATTAGGACACCGAAACATGCAGTAGGGTTAAATTCCACAGCAGTAAGAAAACCATTAGTGAGTGGTGGTTTAATTTTTTATCTACAGTTATACAATGCATTTTTTCCTGTACCTTTCTGCAGTTCTTGCAGTTCCATAATAGTTAATTTGAATTTTAACAATATCATTACAGAAATTGGAAACTCAGGGGCTCCTCAGACACCTTCTAACATGAAAGCAAGCTATTATCATATTGTACTGCCCATTGTCACTGAAGTACTTAGAAAATCATCCTTTCTTTCTGCTGTGTGTAAGTACAGGTAAGACTACTTTGAATAATTCCTAATGGGGAAGGAGGGCATTCTGCCACCATAATTTGCACAAAATGTCTGGATTTTAGGTCAGGATCACCACTTGTACTTCACTGTCACCACACTGCCTTAGCCCAACCCACATTAAAGAGGGATTGCTGACTATGAGTCCTCAAGAAAAAGGAGTCTGTATTTTTATCAGAACAGACATTTTTGTTATAAATGCATTCACATGCATCTACACCAATGCAAATTGTTTTTTAAAAAAACAAACTCTTGTCTCTTGCTTCCTCTCTAAAACCTAGGACAGAGAATGCCATCATCTGTCAAGAGAGGTGTAATGGCCTTTCTTTATAAAGCTTTCAGGCTTCTTGAATGAAAGCTAGATAATTCCATAGATAATTCACCTGAAAGTTAAAAAAATTCTTCTTATTGTTCTGTGTCTGAGTATCTTCCTTTCCCCCCCCCCCACCCCCGATATTGTGTATTATTAGGTCCTGCATACAGATACAGGTTATAAGAACCTACCTAGAAGATATAGGGGATTGGCCATGGATCACGTGAAGAGGGGGTTGGACTGCAAGTAGTAAGATTTCCAAGGGAACCTAAAGGAACTAAAAACTTTGGGCTATTTTAAAATCAGTTCTAGACAAGAATGGGTTTTGGAAGAAACATGTTTGATTATTATTCTAGATTCAAAAAATCTAGGAAAATTTTTGCCAATAAATTTAACTCACAATAGTATTTTAAAAGACAAGGTTCATTTTGGAGTGCCTCAGTATAGATGTGCAGAATCACAGGGTTCTGATTGTGACATTGGAAAGACACGTGAATAATTGTGGAAAACAACTGCTAACACATGATATGTAACTCATGCAAATAAAATTGGCAAATGAAATCTCAATCTTTTTTTTTTTCTCGATTTTAATTTAATGGGAAGTATATTTATTTATCATATTGTTTATTGATGTAGTCAGTTTTAATGTTGTCAAAAGGATTGTATGATAAGGTCTTTTGGAGACATTGAATATACAGTCGTGAGAAATTTGCAAGGGAGATATTGTTGCTCCTTTTCTATGTTAGCACGATGACTTAACAGCGATAATTTTGTGTTTCATTAATTTATTAATTCTGGAAATTTTAAAATACATTTCTCAATTAATTCTCAATTAAAAATTATAATTTTTTTACTCATTGTGTCTTGAATATTTTGCCAGGCATAACTTTTGTGATCAGGATCTGGAAAGACTCCCTGTTATTGTCGAACTTGCAAGTGCGGTCTTTTCTCAAAGGAGGAAGCTTCTGCTATTTTTTTTGTTCAAGAGTGGCCTTGAACTTCTTTCTGTGTTTACCATACATGTCAGTCAGGTTCACTAGATACCCACTCAAAATACTTCTTATTCTTCCTTGAAGGGAGTCTCAACATAACTGTGGGAAGGGGATCTAACCACAGAGATTGCCACAAAGTTTGGCTGCCAGTCAAGCATGTATTTTAAAAGAAATATGACTGCAAAGTCCCTAGAACATTTTTTTTAAAAAGTGATTGCAAATTAAATCTCTCCAACAGATGGAAAATTGGGATCACCTGGCAATAGGCCAGAAATTATTTTTGTTTTGCATTTAAGTTCTTTTGGATGAATGCCATTAAACCAAATCCAGCATCTGTTTCTGCAGCTGCTGAACAGGGAAACAATAATTCCTCAGGCTAAAAGTTGCACAACAACAAATATCAAAGTAACTCAACTGATGAGTGATCTGTAAGGGTCAGGAGACTTCTTAATTTTCCCCCTTATGATCTGTGAGTTGAAATACAGGTAGTGAATTTAAAAATCTCTGATTTAAAGCAAATCTCAGTATTGAGAGAAACTAAGTTTGAATTCTTTAGTAATATTTTCCCATTTTATTTTGGGGAAGTATAATGTATATGTGAAAAGTACCTAGTACATGAATGGAAAAGAAAATCTGTTCCATAAATAATTCCATCTCCCATAGAATGCCTTTTAACTTTGGTCTTAACTTGGACTTCAACACCTTAGAAATCAAAACTCTGCCAGTGAGCTGTTTAGTTTGGCCTCCTCTCTTGGTTTGATAAGGGTTATAAGCTGTTCCTTTCTGTAAACTTTTTCAAGAAACCTATAACTATACTGTAAAGAGAATCAATTTGAAGTATGGAGTGAGACAATATCCTTCTTATATAGACATGACAAGATAGTGATAAATCGAATGAATAGGGAACTAGTAACTCCTGCATCTCCATTAGTAAATTTCTCTTTCCTTCCTTGTTACACTAAAAAACTTGCCAAAGATATAAAGGAACATGTTTTCTCTGCGGAACTAATAATTTTTTTTAGTCTAATCAAAATGCAGCAAGGAATTATTACAGTTACACTGAGACTAACACTTATATTCAGTAATACAATGCAAATACATACATATTATATCCACTGAAGTCTTCCTAAGATCTACAGCTTTTGTCTTCAAGAAGGGATTTATGACAAGTCAACAGCATTCTGAGGTTCTTGTTGAGAAGAGTATGATATTGTAAGTGCAAATTTATTCCTCCTTGATCTTTTAAAATTATTATTTTTTTTTAATATATGAGGCAGTGGTATGAAAAGAAAGAGGTCCATAACAGCTTTTAGGAGAATTGAAACTTCTAGAATAAAAATCAAGTAGGGCATATTGTGTGAGGTATATGTGTTATTTTTTATATCTTTCAAAATCTTCTTATAAATATTATAAACCTTTTCAGATCTGTTTAGTTTAAAATGGTAGTCATTACAACTTTTATCTCCTTTTTTTTTCCCAGTTTCCTGCAGCTTCCTTTGCAAACTTGGCATCACTGTTGCTATCAGTGAGTGAGACACAAATGGAAAGTAAACACACTTCAGCACTATCTTGGCTTGGGGATGGAACGCTGCCAGCCTCCTGTTCTTGCTTTTAATTCACTAAACAGTAACTCAGCCACAGTTCATGATTTAGAAATAAATTTTTCACCGTCATTTTTTTCAACTGCACAGATATTGTCCTTAGACTAGGTAAGCACAAATTGATACACAAACTTCACCCTGTGCAGATTGGGAATAAAAACATATTCGGTAAAGAAATTGAATTTCATTTTTTCTCCCATACTTGAAAAAATAAGGATCATACTGTCATATAATAACTTTGCATTTTAGCAACCATGAAAATACCTGATGAAAATATTTCCTCTTTCTACATTTCTGTATGAACATGAGCAGTTGATCCACTTTCATTGGGGAACTGATGAAGGAAATAAAGTTGTCAAGCTGAAAATGCAACTGCCTTGAGGGCAAGATTTATGAGGAGCAGCTAAGGTTGCATATTTTGATTGGCTTGAAAAAGAGAAGGCTGATGGATGACTTTGTCATGGACTACAGTTTCCTCAAAGGGGACAGTGGAGTGGTAAATTCTGATCTGTGTTCCGTCTGGTGATCTGTGATAGGACACAGGAAAAATAATGAAGCTGCGCTAAAGGAAGTTCAGATAAGACATTAGGTAAAGGTTCTTCACCTAGAGAGTGGTCAGTCATTGAAACATCCCAGGGAAATAGCCATGGAAACAAGATTTCTAGAGTTCAAGGAGCACTTGGATGATGTTTTCAGTCATGTGGTTTAGCTTTTTAGTCTGAGGAGTAGGGAATTGGACTTTATGATCTTTACAGATCCCTTCTTGATGAGATATTCTATTATCCTCTTCCTCCAAGGAGAAAAAAATATCATGGAGAAGACCTGCAATAGTGGCTAGACCTCATCTGGAATCTGAAACAAGTCCTTTTCGAATTTTATTTGGTCCAAATGTCACTTTTTCCACTGATAGCGATCTTGGGTCAGGTCTGTAGAAAAGTAAAAAAAAATCTTTTTACAAAACAATGACATGAGAAAGGTTGTTTTCCTCTTTATAATTTTTAATTTTTCCCTGCCAAAAAATTTTTCTTTCAAATTCTTTCACAATATTCTGCAAATAATCTGTGGATTATGGAACTATATGGCAAATCTGACATCAAAGCCTTAAATTTAGGACTTTTAGTTCACAGTCTTGTAGATTAAGAGGACTGTCTATCAAAAAACCATTCTACTAAAAAATCAGTTGAAACTGTTCTTTTTCCACATGCATATAAGTTCACATTTCAGCAATTCAGCTTCAGTTAACAGCTCCCCAATGAACTTAAATGAATTCCACCATAAGGATCCTTTACTGCTGACATCCTAAAATTTCAAAATCATTCCACCGTTTTTATCTAGAAACATACTTTATTGATAGTGTAGCTATTAAATAAGTCGGCATGTTATTTTCCTTGTGAAGATACTTAGCATGGACATCATATTACTTTAGCATTCTGACAGAAACACTAAATTCGAAATGTGAACACGATCCTAAAAACTCAGTTAACTGCTTAAAAAAATGTAAAATATTTTAAAATATTTTTTGTCTCATATTTTATCTCTTCCAAGCATTATTAAATTTTTAAATAACTATTGAGAATACTCTTTCTGAAAATCTTTTAAAAAATCAAATTTTTTTTCTGTATTAAAATGTTTTGATGCTCTTTTTCCTTATGCAGGTAGTGTTCTTACCTATACACAGCTAGGAAACATCTTGTCAGTTCTAGAAAGATGAAAATATTTTAGAAACAAGAAGATTGACTGGTAATTTCTTCATAAAATCATTTGAAATGCATTTGATTTTTTAAGAATTAATCACAAAATAAAAGTTATATTTAAGATTACAATTTATTAGAATAAATATCTGTATTTTTCTTCCCTTATTTCCTAGAATTTATAGCAATAAGGTAGTCAATTTGACATCAATAAGAACCAGGTTGTAATTATTGCTTTTATAGGAATTTTATGAATTAAATTAAAAGACAAAGATGGTAAATTCAAGTAAAAATTTCTGTTTCAATACAGCCTAATTAACACAGTCTTTTCACAAGTCTTAATGAATAAATTATTTATTAAATAAAAAATTAAATAAAAGTCTTGTATAAAGTAGAGCAGTTTCAAATTTTGGGAAAAAAATTAGTTCAGGCATTAAAGCTGAAAATAGCATTTTCACATAAAATTCTTCATCTGGATAAATAGCAAAATTTTGAATTTTGGTTGCTATATGATACAACCAGCATTCTTCAGCTTGGTTCTAGACACAAAGAGCAGATGTTTGATTTGAAACAACAATGTAATGCCATACCATAGCAAAAACAGGGAGGCTTAAGAAAATGACAGTTCTGCTACCTTACGCTAATGAGAGTTGGCAACATAACAGTGTATGTCATTATAAGCTGTCATCGTGAAAAATTATAAGAGACACCCTACTTGCCAGAGTTGTTACATTTACTGAGGTCCTTACTATTTAAGTTGTTCTGCCTGCAGAAGGGAATGAAAAAAAAAAACAAAAAACAAAAAACAAAAGACAAATCAGAATAGTTTTCTTAAAGCAATTTTAAAGGATCTTTTTTTCTAGAATTTGTATGCTTCCTATACATTTCTACATGCTACACAATTTATACACCACACAAAACCATTTGATTTTCTGGCATACAGTGGACAAGATGACAATATAAGTTTTAATGTGACAAAAATTCTTATTAAAAAATGCAAAATTTAATGGAATATAGGGTGTCTTCAACAGTATAAAAGGGAGTATTGTTCACCAGTACATATGAGTTCTAGATTTGTTAACTGTTGAACTGAAAGAAAACCAGAAATGCCAAAACACAAATTCACTTGAGCTAATGAATCCTGTTCCAAAATGCTCCTGAGAGAAAGTTATTTTCTCTGCCCTGGCATTATGCCATCTAAACATATTTGCTCACTTGCTGATTGTGTGGATATTTCTAGGGCAGTGTTATAAATTTATCTCTGTTCTAAAATATACAGAGGAAACAGAGAAATTAATGCATTCTACTTCCAAATGACCATTGTCCCTCAGGAATCCACGTTGGGACTGGTACTGTACCTTTATAATGACATACAGTGGGATAGAGTATACCGTCAGCAAGTCTGCAGATTACACCAGGCTGAGTGGTGTAGGTCACATATTTGAGATTTTTGATTGAAAAATACTTTTCAATGGGGCTTGTAGTGAATGGAGAAAGCACAACAGTGTTAAACTGAAAGAAATTTGGATTGGATATAAGAGAGATATTTTTACTATGAAGCTGGTGAGATGCTGGAACAGTTTGCCCAGAGAAGCTGTGGATTCCTCATTCTTGGAAGTGTTCAAGGACAGGTTAGATGGGGAGCTGAGAAATCTGATCTAGTGGAGGGTGTCCTGTGGCAGGGGGATTTTTTTCTATCTCAACCCATTCCATGATTCTATGATCCATACTTATTTCTTGCGTGTCAGCTATTGCTCTAAAGTACACAGAAAAGTCTTTTATATTTTTAACTCTGCAATATATGTCAGAAGGAAAAGGAGTCTGAGATCTTAATGCTGTGGTAATCTTAATGCTGAACAATTTTTAAGGGGCACTTGCCAAGATGGAAAAATAAAGCTTGCTTACTTATTTCTGTAAGGAAAAAAACACACCAGAAATTAAAAACTGAGGCAGTGCTGGATAAATGAAGGTCACTTCTTCCAGATTTAAAAAATGTTCTAGGTGAAACATATTTGGAAAGATAATCCAGGGATTAGTGCAGTTTATGAATACCTGTGCTTCAGTGACTGACATTTCAAAGGATATCTTTTTCATGCTTATTAGGAATCGTAAAATGATAACCAAGCATCTTATTATTACATGCATAATACAATCCTTAATATGACTGTGAAAAATAGCTACCAGAAATGTTAAAAGGGGAAAAAAAAAAAAAAAAAAAAGTCTAAACTGAAAATATGACAAGATATAATGTGATGTGAAGGACTTACCTGTCAAGTAGTATTCACTGTACTGCCACTTACACAGCCACATTTTCTCTTGATATTTTGTATGTCAACAAGAAAAAGCTCCAAAATCTGTGGAAACACAGTACCAATCAAAATACTATATTTAACTGACCTCTTCTTAACTTCATTAATCTTAACCCATAAAGCTGATTATTTGCAGCTTATTATTAGACAGAGATGATAGTAATCAGTCATTTTCATTCCTGGCTGATTTATGGATGACTCATGTGGCAAAGCTTACACATAATTTTAATCTTAACAAAAGAAAGAAATTAGAAACTGCAGTTGTCAGTTCTATTAACCAAATACCCTAAGCTTGATGCCAAAGATTTTTTGTGACTTTTGTAAAATATTCAAGTGGGATTAATTTTACCTGACTTTAGATAGCCACAGAATAGATGTGCTCATATCTGAGACAGAAATCTAGCATTTTTAGTCAGAGGAGAAAAATAAGATTTTTATTTGTGCTCTTGTAAATGTTATTCAGAAATTACTTGTTCTCTGAAAGTGACTGTTTCACTTTTCTGCTTATGAGTGATGACACCTATCTGATATAAAGAATGAATAAAGAAAACACTTGAAGAAAAGTACAAATGCAGTCTTTAAATTGGTCTTCATTACTGAAGACAGCATTGAAGTATTTGCTTATTACATATATTTACTTTCTGTAAGATGTCCAGTGAGGAAAACACAGTCAAAAACCACAGAAGATAAAAAGATATATCTGATGCTCTAAGCCTTTATAAGTGTGCTTACTACTACAAACCAGAGTCCCACTGAAATGTTAAACACCTTACAGTGAGGTGAAAAAAAATGTTGATAAAACAAAATAATTCCCCACAAACACAACAAATCCAGGAATTTTACATCATTTAAGTTCACTATCATGCCAATGAAAAAATTGAAAACCACTGTCTTTCTGTAAAAAATCCTATAATATATCATTAAGATATTATAGTAAGGAGAAGACCAGGAGCATATCTCTGTTATAAGCTTCTTAATAAAGATGCGTAATGGAATGAAAGGCAGAAAAAATATTTTGATTTTATTCAGGTTACCTTGAAAATTAATTACATAATATGCCTATTTATTAATGCCTTGTTATAATACATAATTACCTCAGTGAGGAAACCATGTGTGTGTGTATATGTATGTGTGTTTAAATTACATGGATAAATTAATGTCTTGTCTGTAAGTACAGGAATATATTGAGAAATATCTATGTTCATATTTTTCAATTCATAAAATTCATGTTTAATTGAAGAACAGTACTCCATGCTGGTAGCATAATGGAAACAAAACAGTAGTTTTTAAACTTAACAGAAAATACTGTTTAATGCTTGAACCAATAGTTATAAGAAGCAGCCGGTTTGTTTAAGAATATAGAGACTTCATTGGCTTAGATATTGAGAGAAAGTAAAAGCAGCAAAGTTAGTGTGGTGGTTTAAACCACTTTTATCATCTCAGAGGCGAGTTCAATAAAGGTGACGGAAAATTGAACAAAGATAGCAGCAGGCAAACAGTTTATTACAGGGGGTTTAAAATAGGGAAGAAGGGATAACCCATAGGGACCCCAAAATTTACAGAGAAAAACTTGACACACAGATAATACAAAAGGGAAAAAACCAAACAAAAACAGAAAGGGAACTGCTCTCTCAGCAAGATGACTCGCTATGAAAAAGGGGGGAGGGGTAGGGAAGCCATCTCTCCCCCTCCCTGTCTGCTGGAATCACTCCCCAGTGCTTGAAGTTTTCTGAAAAACACACAAAAAAGTGAAAACGACCCCTTCCCACCACCTCCCGAAAGGGCTACTTGCTTTCAAGCTGGGAATTGTGTCTGTGCTGAGAGAAATGGGTGGAGTCACTCCGCAGGGCCTGCAGGCAAGGAGGACAGGGAGCTGTGTGCTTCCCCCCGGATCGAAACCTGAAGAAGAGTGGGAGGGCTGTTGTCCTCGTCTTTTTAAGCCCTCTAGTTCTCGCATGAATCTCGCTGTTTTCTTCCTGGCCAAGCTGTCTCTCCATTGGTCCAGCAGTGCCAAGACCCGCCTAATTTCCAGCGTTTTCCCGCCGAAGAATCATGTGCTCAGGTCCTGCACGCCATCTTTTTTTTCATGTCCGTGGGCACCTCAGGGAAGCCCTGGTGTCAATACAGTGCCAGCGCTGTCCCCCACCGCTGTCCCAAAAGCAGCTACCATGCTCAGGTTCCCGGCTGGGGCTGGTCCGGGGCTGCGGCACCGGCACTCGTAGCATGTGTTTGCCTGCGAGCTGGGAGTCGCCTGGACCGCACACACTGCGCTGCCCCACCACCGTCTGCGCCACCGCCCGCGCAGCCTGTGCCGGGACTAAGGGACCCCCACGCAGCCCGAGACAGCCTTGGGCTGTGCGCCGGTAGCCTGCACTCCTGGGGGTCCGGGGCAGGAGGACGAGTAGTCACCACCACCCCAGCCTGACATAGCCCCAGGCTGCGCACTGGTGGCCTGTGCTCCCGGGGGCCAGGGGGAGGAGGACGAGGAGCCACTGCCACCATCCCCCCATCACACAGGGATCAGCCCCGGCCTCCACTGCCCTGGCCCCGAGGGGACCGGGACTGGCGCCGGCCCCAGCCCCGCTCTCCCAGGGGGACAGGGGGAGCCCGGGGGAAACGAGAAGCCGCCGACCCCCAACCACCCCGGTCCCGGCCCGGGAGGGAGGGAACAGGGGAGCGGCCTGTCGAAAGCAGCCCTCATGGGGAGCAGCCTCCCCTTCCCCCTCCCTGTTTTTTTTAAGGAAAACTGAATTTTACAAACAGGTGAGCAGGCTCTTCTTACACACCCTTCCCCTCCAAAGCCAACGACCCCCTTTGACCACCCCCAGCAATCCCAGCCCCCACAAAACCACCACAGTTAGAGATGGACTTTTATTAAAATAACATTTTTTCACCATCAAATGAGATAAAAAGTCATGAAAATTAACTTAGTTTTATTAAGTCATATAAATTTTGGGGGGTTTTGTTTGTTTGTTTGTTTTTGTTTTTTTTTTCCTTTCTCCACTAGATTGTTCCTTTAGCTTCCGTCTCAATAGGAAGATATATCAACCTGATCACAATATCAGCAAGCTGAGTTTTCTCCAGTGAAATAGAAATGTAACATCTGGGCCCCAAATAGAACTTCCTTTGATTGTCTGAAGACACCAAGCACTTCTGAGACTTCAACATGACTCACAAACATATCAAGAAGACAGGACAGATGGAAAAGAGTAACAGCTACAGGCATTGCTCCTCTGCTAATGTCCTCTAGACTGAACAAAACATATTTTGGCCTTCTGCAGCCTAAGGCATCAGCCATAACTTATCTCTCTGTGACAGGAGACAGTTTCAGAAAAAGCAGAGCTCAGATAAACAAAGAGGATTATTGGACACATTTGACTGAAAAAGAAAAGGAGCAACATAGTTGACCTCTGAGACTAAGTAGTGTAGTTCTCAAATCAAAACAAAATACCGTGCAAAATGTTAGATTACTTGGCTGCAGAAAAAAAAAATCCCTTTTGTTCTGCCTTGTGGACTTGGAAGAGCTGAGCTTCTTATGATTCCTGCCCTACTGCATAATCATAGCTCATAAATGTAAACAACCATCAGTCTGGAAAATGTGAAATGGGAGTTGGAAGAAAGTTAACTGGAAGCTTCTGGAATTCTAAAGCTCTCATCAGAAGATAAGACAGAACTTAGTGAAGGCGAAACTGTCTCAATTACTTCTGTAAATTTACGATTAACACAAGCATCTGAAAATTTTAGGGTCTTTGATTAGACATTCATTTCCCTGTGCTATTTGATATAAATGTTTCTATCAACACTTCATTTAAGTTCGTTTTTAGTTGGCTTCTTCTTCTCCTGTAGTGATGAACAATAGTGATAATTTGCTTTCCTAGAGCATTAGATAAAATATTCTCAGTGACCTGGTGCTTTTCTAATCTATGTATCTGAGAAAAAGAATTCTTCTTGGGTCATGAACTCTCAGCTTTACAAATTGTTTCATTATGCATTTTTGTATATATTCTAAATATAGTTTTTATAGACCTCAGTTGGAGTAAACTTAAGAAATGTATTTTACCCATTTATTCTGCATCATTTACTATTTTTATTTCAGTGCTACTACAAAATATTGTGACAAAGACCAGCTTGTGCACCTATATACAATGGTAAAAAAACAAACAAACAAACTCCCCACAAGATTCCTGATTTTATTCAGAGTAATAAACCATTTATCTTCTGTTGCAATGATCATTATTCCCATAGGAATTTCTGTGGAGCTTCCTCCTTTTCCACAATACTTACGTTCCTTTTTATTTTTCATGCCCTATCTCCGGACTGGAAATAGGTCATTGTCTTATTCTGTGTATCAAAAATACTATACCTACACTAGCAGATAAAACAGGCCAGAGACCATTTGATTAGCCTTCCAGGTCAGTAGAATGCTTTGATCCTTGTCTGAACAGCTACATTGCATGTCAGCATCTAAATTTGTCAACCACAAATGAAACCACCTGTGGGAGATGTTAGTTTGTCATGGACCATAATGGTACCAATGTCCATGCTAATAACTTGATAGAATAAATAGCCATGTGCCAGTGCTTAGATTGTTGTCTGGGTTTTTTACTTCACAGATGCAGCTGAAATGTATCACCATATGTGCTGTTCTGTGAACCTAGTGTATCTTGCTCCCTTAATACTTTTGATGCTTTGAAGCCCTTGAGTGGCTAATGTACAACGCTGTGGGTAGTCAAACTAGCCTTCATTCACAAAGATTTTCTCAAGTAGTAGTTTTCTAACTGGTTATTAATTATTCTCAAATTTATTTAAGACCTCTTCAATTTTGACACTTTTTTTTTTTTTTCCCCCCCCCCCACGAAGACTTAGGGCTTTATAATTTATACTGTTTCTTTTCCTAGATTTAAATCCTCTCCTGCTTTGCATTCCTCATGTATTATGGGTTTATAGTTCAAGTCCTTTGCCAGAATTAGCTGAAACTACTAAAAACATTAAATAGTTTTCCAGTGAATTGATGCTTGTCAGAAATTCTGTTACCTTCCACCGGTCTTCCTTTCTACTGGAAACCCACTTCTTAGTTAAGTGTTTTTTCGTACATTTCAGAATACCTCTGACATCTCAAAAAATTAAATTTTTTGAGGTTTTAAATTCCTTCCTCAAACTCCCTTGCTTCTTATGTTTATCTCTTGGAGGTTTTGTTTGTTTGTCTGGCTTGTGATGGGTTTTCTTTATTTGGGTAGTTGTTTCGTTTGCTTTCTTATTCTATCTTTTCTGGTTCATTTTTGTTCTGGTACTTGATTGTGCTCATTTACTAGTAAGACTTCTGACAGCTGACAAGTCTGTCTTCATTCAATCTTTGAGATCCAACCAGTAGCAAGGACTGGTACCAAGGGTTCAAATAAGGTCTGAATGTGGAAGAAGGTTTATAATACCTGTGAGAAGATACTTGAATGCAATGTGGAAAAAAGCAAAACTATTTTACACATAAAAATATCAAAAGAAGGAAATTGAGCCAGAATTAAAAATCCCTTCTGAATATAAAACTGTTGCTGGCTCAAGATGAAGACATTTGTGGAAAACAAAAACAAGAGTATTTCTCACTGAGGAGTGGAAGAGGAATGAGACAAATCTCTCTTGTGGGGGTCTTATGTTTGTTTTTTCGTTTTGTTTTTTTTTCCCCAGACAATAATATGTTTCATATTGTTGTGTCCAGACTGGTAGATATTATCTATATACAGATGGCATCCCTGACTCTTTTGTATATTTTACGGCATACCATTATACCTCTTATACACTTCTGCTCTAAATGTCCATTAGTTTAGCTGGATAGAATTTTTCTTATAGTGAGGTCCTTTAACTTCAAATGGCTTATTTATAAAACAGGGGCCACAATGTCAAAGGAACTTTAATTCTGTGCCAAGACACAATCCCTAAACTCTTGTCTTTCCACCATACATGTAGACGTTTCAATCTTAGAATAATTAATTTTTTTTTTTTGTTACAGCTATCTCTCCCTTGATTGTTGGTTTATTTTTTCTTAAAGCAGAAATTTAATGTCTTTTCGTTCTGTAAGGCCAAAGCAAAACAGTTTCTTACACTGGGAAGAAGATTGTACCCTTGAGACTTGCGCTCATATTTAACCTGCAGAGCCTTGAGATACTGGACTGTAAAGCTGTGACATTTTTATGAATAAAAATACTATTTTAGGTCCTTTAGAGAGATTTTTGTGGCTCCCTCTGGGCACTATACAGTAAAACTAAGATTCAAAAGTAAATTTCAATTAAATTTTTAAACACTGAAACATTTGCAATTTCTTTGCTTATGCTGAGAAAATACAATGACAGGCTGTAAATCCATATAGGAAATGAGCAGCTCAGCTGAAGCAAAAGAAAAAGAAAGAAAATAATTTCTAAGGAAGCAATTACTCTAAAACCTATCCTGAATGTCAGGCTAAATATAGTTCTTAAATTAATCTATATTAGAATAAGTATATATACCTTTTCTTCTTCCTTGGTATTTACTTCCTTTCTTTTTACAGCTGAAAGATCTCCCCCAAATCTGTTTTCTAAGTTAGAAGAAAAACCAATTTCAGAATAAAACCAAAAAGATACCCTAAAGGTGGATATTCCTTAAATTCCAAGGTGTTGGGAAGATCCAGGCTGGAACTCAGGTATTGTAGTGGGTTGAAAAGGGAGGGGGGGGGTGCAGGGGGGTGTGCTGGCAGGTTCCTGGGGGGACCGGGGAGGGGGAAAGGGGGCG
>VXBA01000672.1:205252-226918 GCA_013399895.1 Serilophus lunatus | reverse complement strand
TTAATATTGTGGTGCTTAAACCACCACAGCTATCCACCAAAGCCAGTCTATCACTCTCTTCCTCAGCTGGGCAGTGGAAAGAGAATATAAAGAAAGGTTCATGCATTAATTGATTACCAATCAAAATCAGAGTAGATAATGAGAAAATAAAAATTAAATCTTAAAACTTTTCCCCTATCCTTATCTTTTTCCTTGGCTCTCTACCTTCTCCCCTGCCTAACAGCACTGGGGGATTTTCCATTATTACATCTATTACATATTTATGCCACTCTTTCCTCCTTAGAGGAAGTAGTCCTCACACTACTTCCCTGCTCCAGTGTGGGTCCTTGCCACAGGAGACAGTCCTCAACAAACTTCTCCAATGTGAGTCTTTCCCATGGCCTGCAGTTCTTCATTAACTTCTCCAGTGTGAATCCTTTCATTATTCTTTCTTAAACTCAGTATTTTTCCTCTCCTCTCCTCTCCTCTCCTCTCCTCTCCTCTCCTCTCCAATGGCTACATTAACTTCTGATTCTATTTTGCTTTATGAACTAATTCTAATATTTAAAGTTTCAGTACTAACCTCACATGTTTGCGCTGTAAACTTGCTCTTCACGTCCTTGTATTCCACTGCAGCTCCAGTCAGATTCCCTGTAATCCTGCTTTCTGTCAAAATAACAAATTTAATTTCCTTCTGGTAAACTCTTTTTGGTCTAATTGTAACATCTAAGTTTCAACATTCCTTATCTTGAGTTATTTGAAAGAATTCACTGTTAGATCTATGAGAAAAACTATTCTAAAAAAAAGTTTTGAAAAATTGTCACTCACATTTACTGATACAGGTAGAAAAGCTGCACTCAGACTGGTCTTTAGTGATTGACATGCTTATTCAGCGTATGTTAAATAGCCACTTCAAATACACATAATAATTATTTACATAGTGTGAGCTTCCAATGTAAGCTGTGAAACACAAATATCTATATTAAATGTAAGTAATTATAAAACTACATATTATGTAATATATTCTAAGTTTGGAGCTGATAGTCCCTAACAACTGTACAAAAATTCATTCTGGAGCTATAAGAATTCCACTCAGCTGAATCCAGGAAAATAGTCTAAAAAAGAAAAAAAAAAAAAAAGAAAAAAGAAAATTCTTTTGATTACTATTTGTTACAGAATGCACCAGATGAAAAGCAATTATATGATTTCTTTTTTTTTTATTATTATTTTTTATTCCTTAATGTGTCTCAGTGCTTCTAACAGGTTTTCAGCAACAGATACTAAACATACAAAAACCCCATTCCAATGCATTGTTTTTCCAATAATTGTTCTGTCTTGTTATTCTCATACAGTCCATAAAAGGCTTATTTTGCAATGCTCTTTCCCTCAGAGGAAAAGGAAGTAAAAGCAGTAAATTAAACAGATTTTAAATTCTTAGCAGCTCTAACAAAATAAACTAGTAAGCTACTATATCCATTTTTAGGTGCATAAAATCTAAACCTGAATTTCACTTCATGAAGGATTATGTTATTTCCCTCTAGGCTTCAAAATCCTTTTGAAATCAATGGGAAACTTGGTAAGGTTTAGCTCAGGTCCTTTTTATGAACATTATAGTAATAATACTGTGGTGTTTGTACAAAAGGTAATAAAAAAAAGTTCTGAATTTATTTTCCAAAATAATTCACAAACCCACCATCTTGATAAAAAAATGGTTAAATCACCAAACAGCAGTCTTACTATCTGATTTTTATCCCAGACCACATCTGCTTATACAGTGTTCCAGACATGTGGCTTGTGCAAATAATCGTAGTTCAAACAAATTCAGAATAATGAAGTCAATTATACTAGCTATGGATCTGGCTCAATTACTTGCACTAGTGTTATAAGTGCAAGAGGGACTATAAACATATTCACTTGATTTATGCTTTTGACTGAAGTGTTCTTAACCTACATAATAAAATTAAACTAATTTTTAGTGATTTTGTTTATAGGTAAAAAAAAGAAGTTGTAGTTTTGAAGAGTACATAGGGCTTGGTAATTTGTTTATGTATTAGATTACTGGTACCTGACAGTAATGGGAACTGTAATGTCTTGACTGATATGTTCTTTCCACACTCATTTCAGACCCTTGCAGATGGAAGCACTCTCCAATGTTTGTAATGTTAGCAGCTGTTCATATTTTCTTTTGTCTCATATTAAAGGCCATAACACTCTCAGGAGTAGTGCTGTGAGTTTGCTCATGTTGCTACTCACTTCCAAAAGAAGTATTCCTTTTGCGCTGACCTCCATCAGAGTCACTCTGTTCTTACACTTATTCCCTTGCAAGAAAAGAATTGGTCTTTCAAATACCAGCAAGATGCACTCTCATGTGACGTGCATTTCTGACATTTCTCTACTCAGGCAATTTTTATTTTCAAAGTCTCTCAGTTTAATTCCAGCTGTCTTTTCAAGAGCCAGAAGGGCTGGTTAACACTTCTGTTCACACCTTCCTCTATTTTTGGAACTTAACCATGTTCTGTGATTTTAAAATGCATATTTTAACTAGCCTGCATCAAAGATTGTTGTTTGTTCAGAAAGTGGAACAACTTCTCAGAAATGGTTCTGCTTTTTTTTATTATTATTATTTGCAGACACATCATCATCCTTACTTTCACTCAGAAAGACTTCACAGTGAGACCTCAGGTACTCCTTGAAAACTATTTCTGAGGAGCATGCAGGGTCTGGACATTTGTGTAACAAGTACACACTAAAACTTCATGCAATGAAAGCATGCTCAGCTATTGTATCTGTACTCAGCTACTGTATCTCGCCTTCCCAGAGTAGCAGAAATGTCTGTTGCTCAAATACCATTATTAGGCTTATGTATAGAGACTTCATTTTCTGGAGAGAGATATCACTGTTCTTCAAGGAAGGCTGTACAGACAGATGAGGACAGGCACCTCTCACATGTGGCTTTTTCCATTTTCTATTTGCATATTTTAATAATTTAACTTTTTTTTTTTTCTGAACGATCTAATCTACAGTCTTTGACTTTTCTTCCTTTGCAAGCATTTAAATTTCTTTAATATTATTTGTATTAGTGATTCTGAACCTTGAAATTATTTCATACTGCTATGTACGAGCTAGTCCTAAGGATTGTGATGTCTATTGTTCATTGGCATGCAAACTTTATGAGATGAGCAATTGTTCTATGGTTTCCTCATAAAGTGTTCATAAATTGATTACTTGGACTTTATACTGTATTATTTGAATAGCATGATAGATCACTGAAATTTCTGCTTTATAACATAAACCAAGTAATGAACAGTAAACAGCTTATGGAAAATGAAAATGTGAAACTAGAACAAGTTAGTAAGTTAAATATTTGGGAGTTTAAAGCATCTCATTATCATATGAATATTCATGACTGATTTGATACAGCAAACACTTACTTGCACGCATATTAACAGACATAATTGCTTTTATTATTTGTTAGGTTTAACTTTCATGGATAGATTACCATATCTTTGTTTGTCTCCCTTGTCATCTGGCCTCACAAATGGTGCTTTAGTTACACATATTCTACCTTTTATAGTCATACATAAACCTGCATATATCAATAATTTTCTTCTCTTCGTATTGCCTTTCAAACATTCCTTTGTCTGAGGAGATTACTTCCCGCCCCCCCCGCTTCTTTCNNNNCCCCCCCCCCCCCCCCTTTCTCTGCAGTCTAAAACAGATATTGGTCTTCCTTTCAGCCACTGGCCTTCCAAGTATCGAGAATCACAATTTCTTTGTTCAGGTTGATATGAATGAAACTGCTTTTGGCCCATTCAGCAATATTTTCTTCACCAAGATGACTGTCTAGTAGTTGGCTTTCATTTCTTAGTTTTAGCAAGCCATCAAGGGTAATTATGACTTTCATTTTTTCTGGAACGATGGGCTGTTTGAAAAAGAAAGAAGAAAGATCAAGGTCTATCAAGTAGTGAACCTTTAAAATATGAACACATACATATCACATGTTAACTTAAGCAGGTGATGGAAAAAAGATTAATCAGCTCAATCCATGCAGGAGTCCAGAACATGAACTTTCAAGCTAATACCTTCCAGACAGAACAAGAAACTTCTCCCTATTACAAAAGAAATGAATGTTATAAACTTCAGGAAAGGGCATCCATGTGACTTTCTATATAGAGGGCAAGAAAAACAACTTGTGAGGGATTCTGACAAAAGCAGCAAATTATTGAAAAACACAAATCAATATACCCAGGACTCTTTATATCTGACCACATCCAAATAAAAGACAGAGGATTGCTTGTTTCTGTGGCTACCTATTATTTTGGTTCACAAGAAGACAAAAATAATCTTTTTTGGTTTTCCTTCTTTTTTTGAAGACCCAGCTTATGTTTAAACAACAGGGACAGAAAAGGTCTCTTAATTCCTCATGGTGAATCCATTGTTTCAGAGTTGCCTATCTGCTAAAAAATGGCATAAGAAAAACTAAAATACAGGCTATCAACAGCATTGAAGGATTGCTGAAACAGGAGCAGTCATGTGTCTGATGATAATACATGAGTACAGAAGTACTACCTCTAACTTCTCTATAATAAATGTAGTTTTTTTTGTTTTGTGGGGGAGTTTTTTGTTGTTTTGTTGTTGTTGTTGTTGGGTTTTTTTGTAAGTGGTCTTCACTTGCAGTCCACTGTGTTATCCAATATATTCTCTAAGCAGTGTGCTGAAGTGGTATTCCCAAGGTAGGGATGAAAGTACAAGATGGCAGTATTTCTCCTTGGAGTGTGAATATGTGACAGGATTTCCCTAGAAACAGTTTCACTGGAAAGGACAGGCTTACTTGTGGGTTTTTTTGTTTGTTTGTTTTTTTATCTTTTCAGTTACATCTGGGCAGCAAGTTAGGTGGGAAGACATTACTTTATTCAGATGTAAAATTTATTTTATAAGCCAGAACCAGCTCCTGGACATAGAGGGAAAGAAAATTCTGAGTCTCACTGACAAGATGGAGGAGCTTTAAAGGACAATCCTAGCAGTAGGGTTTATTATCAAACTTGAGTGAGCCTTATGGATCAGTTACTGAGAAAAGAGCAGATGCCTCTAGCAACAAAGTTGGTGTATTCTTTACATGATGAGGACATCAGTTTCTCACTGAAGCATTTCACCCTGAATTCTCATTTAGAGGATCCCAGCATAGTGTCCCAGGAAATAAAAGGATTACCTTGCAGACCACCAAAGTGTTCAGGAATCTGAGGGAAGCGCAGAGTAGCAGCAACATGTACACAAAAATGGGATTAAAGTTATGGTGTCTTTTCCACGTTTGGATATCAATATGGACTGTGTGATGACAGGTCCCATTTGGCATGCTGACTTAGCCAAATAAAGAGGACAAAATTTAAGATACAGTTTTGCATTAATTTCTTCCTCTGTCAACTTAAGTGACCCAAATCAAGTAAAATGCTCCATTTCACAGAACATGACCTTTGATGACACTGCAGTTTTAAAAAAAGATAGGCTTGAATAGACAAGTGATGCATCAGTAATGTTTATAATAAAAATCTAGTCTTAAAATTCAGTTGTTTTATTGATTTAATGAAATATTCTGAAGGAATTGGTAATCTCCCACATTTTCCTGGTTTAGTTTCAGAGTTCCACATCAGTCATAAACCTTTTTGAAGAAAAGAAACTAAACCAAACACTCCACACTCAGTATATGTGAAGAAACTAAACCAAACACTCCACACTCAGTATATGTGGAGGAGATGGAAGAGAAAACAAAGCATTTAAAAAAACCCACCAAAACCAAAACAACAACAAAAAAAAAAAAAAAAAAAAAAAAAAAAACCCAAACACAAAAACCACCTGCTATGTGAAAGCATATCTTTGTGTGAAGACATGCTCTAATAACATTAAGTGTTATTCAGTGATCCTAAGATCAAGATTCACTTAAAAGAACTGTCAAGAGGCTACATCAAGGGACTCTAGTGGGAATTCATAAGAGAGTGACAAAAGTGGTGAGGAGTGAAAAAATGATTTTGCATTCAGTTCCTCTCAGAGGAATAGAGTCAGACTTGCATAGAATAAGCAATATGCTGATTAACATAAGAAATGGCTCCTCTATCAAGTTCATTCATTTTTGAATAAGTGTTATAAACTATCTCTTCCTTCACAGGGCAAACCTTTAATGTTCTAAATCTAAAATACTTATGCTTGATGGTAAGAGAATTATTTCAGGCTATGTCAGCTGCAAAGGATTTTTTCATCCAATATGTTTTGAATATACTTACACATATATTAAGTGATTACTGAAGAATCAGTATCATTCCTCCACATCCAACTCTTTCCTAGATGAAACACAAACCCTTCAGTCAATCATGCAGACATCACTGAAGAAAGTCTAAGAAGATCTTATTCTAGCACTATAAACATCCTCTGGTTTCACTTTTCCCAGTCACAGAAGCCACCAAAGGTGAAATGCCTTTTTCTTCTCAGTTACTTTATTAGCAGAAACTGCTGGACAAAAAATGCCCCCAACCATCTTCTCAAGGCTGAACAATGCTTCACATTTTTATAATTAATGTGGTTTAGTGTTTTAATTTCTATAAATCGCTCAAACCCAGATCAAAGTCTTGTTTTTGTCTTCTAGTAAAAGGTTTCTCTCCTCCATCCTCATCTAGACACAGAACTCTTGCTTGCATTCTTTTATTATTTTCTAGTCTTCAGAACAGAACGGGTCTCTTCAAATGTTTAAAAAGCAGACCAAAAATATTTGTTACTTTCTGAAGAAAGTATCACTATATGGGATACAATGCATCCAGATTACTAGTCTGTGATTTATCTGATTTAACCAAAATGATTTAAACCCAGTGGGTAGCTAAGCCACCCAGAGACATTTGCTTGTGTCTCCATAATGGCATGAGGCAGAGAATTGAAAGGATAAAAGTGAGAAAACTCATCAGTTGAGATAAAGGCAGTTCAATAGGTAAAGCAAAAACCGTGCATCCAAATGAAGCAAAACAAAGAATTCATTCACCACTTTCCATGGGCAGGCAGGTGTACTGCCAGCTCCAGGAAAGCTGGGCTCCATCATGCACAATAATTCTCTCGGAAGACAAGCACCATCACGCCAAATGTCCATCTTCCACCTTCTTCCTCCTGCTTTCATCACTGAGCACCACATTATATGATATGATACCACTTTGATCAGTTGATCAATTCTGACCTCATCTGCAGAGCCTTAAGAGAATGTGAATTCAAGGGATTTAGAATAATCTGAATTAATTAGTCACATCATATTAGTTTAATCTGAAATATTACTGCCTTCATATTGTAACCTTTCTTAGGATGAGATTCATCTCAACTAACAACATAATGAAGTTAAAGCAATTCATTGCAGCTTTATTTCAAATAAACAGGAGACCTTCACCTCCAAAAGAATATTCACCTAATCTGTTCTAGATGAGCTGAATCATTTTCTGGAGATGTTTGTTTTCTCTTTAACGTCAAGGAGTCTCCTCCTAGTCTAAATTTTACCTGTCCAAGTTACAGTAGAAAAATCCCTTTCTTTTCTCAGCTCATACATAGTTTCCACATATTACAAAGATTAATCACTGATGTCTTACTCCAACAGTTTTCAATTTCTTTCTTCCCACTTACTCTGTAAAACTGCAGAAGTAGTAGTTAATAATTTAAATACAATCTGTTAAGAAAACAAAAAGAGAGAAGATTGGCTGGTAAGGAAAAGTGTTTGTTGTCTTAATATTTGAATGCTTACTTTAACAACCTAACTTTTCTTTTTAATTTTTTTTTTTAATTATATTAAAAATGGCTTTACCACAAGGTCTCTTCAGTGTTGTCCAGGGATAGGAAAAGAGACAACAGGCACAACTGGAACACAGGAGTTTCAACCTCTACATGAGAAAAAAACTTCTTTACTTTGAGTGGGTCAAAGCACTGGAACAGGCTGCTCAGAAAGGTGGTGGATCCTTTTTCAATGGAGATATTCAAAACCCACCTAGATGCAATCCTGTGAACTGGTTTTGGGGAGGCATTAAACTAGATGATTTTCAAAGGTTTCTTCCAACCCAAATCATTTTATGAATAAAAAGAGGGGGAAAAAGTCTATCTAAGAATTCAGAAAATCAGAACAGAAGGGAGCAAGAGAACTGGGGAGGTGCAATGACATGACTCATACTACATAAATGGTTTTAGATGCTTTTCTTTTATGAATTGATTAGAATTACATAAGGGGCTTGCAGTAAGTATTGCTTAAATACACCTCAAAGGTTCCTGACTATATACTGAAGATAAAAAGTTAGAGTTAGGTTAAGAGTTAAGAGATGGAAAAAAGAAACCCTATATAATTTTGGTTAGCATAGTTCACAAGCAATGAATTCATAGTAGAGTGAGTAAAAGAAGAGCTACCTGATTGACCTGGGGAAGGTCAGCTCCTCATGTGAGAGTGCTCCAGTGCTCCACTTACTTAGCTTAGAAGAAGGAAGTTAAAACAGAACTATATTTTCTTTCCATAATCATGAAATAAGGCAAGTTTTTAATCAGAAAGACAAGGGTTGTAGGAGCACATTCAGTCCAAAAAGAAGTATGAGGCTTACCAAATAGTTGTGTGAGCTTCTGGAACAACTGATCGCTTATAGTCCCATTATACCAGACATATGAGTTCTCTGGGTCTCCCAGAGCTGTTTCTCTGTTATACTTTAAAAAATTACAGGGTAAACCAGAAAAAGCCAGTGAAGAATAGAACTAAACCCACAATTCCTTCTCTGTGTCCTAGCCATTGTGAAAGAGCTTCTTCCTTCATAGCCCTGAAATGTCTCCAAAACTGCATTTTACAAAGTGCTACATAATCCAAAAGATGAGCCCTCAAGCATTGCTACCCAGATTATTTTGGACCTAGAGAGGTAGAAAGAAAGATTTGAACCTACTAAAACCAAAATTGATGTTCATTAGACCTATACCTTTTAAGAACAACAATCCATTAAGCTCTATCTACATCTACTGCATGTATTCCAGAAGCACAAATGTTAAAGTTTCAGAGGACTTCTGAAGGAGAGATATCTCTTTAACATTGTCACCTTCAGTATACAGCTCCAATCTAATTTCCGAAGGATACCCTGAACAAGCAGTGGGATTAATCTCACCTAATTTTACCCATTTTAAATTATGTATTTATTTTAAGACAATTTCCTGTAAAAACCCTGCAAATTAAAAACAGGAAAAAAAAAAAAAAAAGCATAAGCTTATAAAAGCCACTCCAAGGAGCAGTATAACCCACCACCTCATGACTGATGCTTACCTGTCCATCAAAGGCCCCTTGTCTAACTTATCAGTCATTTCCATGTTAGTGCTTAGCCCTAGAAACCTAGATACCTTTTGTCATCGGCTAATAGTAATAATTTTGTACTTTTAAGTTATTTTATTCAGTTTATGTGGCCAGGTTTTTGTAGTGAGGGTTGGGGCTACAGGGGTAGCTTTTTTGTAAAGCTAATAGAAGTTTCCTCTATGTCTGCTCCAAGACAGGACTGCTGCTGGCCAAGGCTGGGCCAATCAGAAATGGTGGTAATGCCTCTATGATAACATATATAAGAAGGAAGAAAAAAAAGGAAAGGAAAGGAAAGGAAAGGAAAGGAAAGGAAAGGAAAGGAAAGGAAAGGAAAGGAAAGGAAAGGAAAGGAAAGGAAAGGAAAGGAAAGGAAAGGAAAGGAAAGGAAAGGAAAGGAAAGGAAAGGAAAGGAAAGGAAAGGAAAGGAAAGGAAAGGAAAGGAAAGGAAAGGAAAGGAAAGGAAAGGAAAGGAAAGGAAAGGAAAGGAAAGGAAAGGAAAGGAAAGGAAAGGAAAGGAAAGGAAAGGAAAGGAAAGGAAAGGAAAGGAAAGGAAAGGAAAGGAAAGGAAAGGAAAGGAAAGGAAAGGAAAGGAAAGGAAAGGAAAGGAAAGGAAAGGAAAGGAAAGGAAAGGAAAGGAAAGGAAAGGAAAGGAAAGGAAAGGAAAGGAAAGGAAAGGAAAGGAAAGGAAAGGAAAGGAAAGGAAAGGAAAGGAAAGGAAAGGAAAGGAAAGGAAAGGAAAGGAAAGGAAAGGAAAGGAAAGGAAAGGAAAGGAAAGGAAAGGAAAGGAAAGGAAAGGAAAGGAAAGGAAAGGAAAGGAAAGGAAAGGAAAGGAAAGGAAAGGAAAGGAAAGGAAAGGAAAGGAAAGGAAAGGAAAGGAAAGGAAAGGAAAGGAAAGAAAAGAAAAGAAAAGAAAAGAAAAGAAAAGAAAAGAAAAGAAAAGAAAAGAAAAGAAAAGAAAAGAAAAGAAAAGAAAAGAAAAGAAAAGAAAAGAAAAGAAGAAAGAAAAAGAGTTATAGTGTAGTAAGTAATTGAAGCCAGAGAGGAGTCAAATGAGAATACGTCAGAGAAACAACTCTGCAGACACCAAGGTCAGTGAAGAAGGATGGGGAGGAGGTTCTCCAGGCATCAAAGCTGAGATTCCTCTGCAGCCCATGGTGAATACCATGTTTAGGCAGGTTATCCCGCTGCAGCCCATTGAGGGCCAAGGGGGTGCAGAGATCCACATACAGCCTGTGGAGGAGCTCCGTGTGGGAGCAGGCAGATGCCTTGAGAGGAGGCTGTGAACCCGTGGGAGGCCCATGTTGGAGCAGGGTCTTGGTAGAGACCTGCAGACCTGTAAAGAGAGGAGTCTGTGCTGGAGTAGGTATTCTGGTAGTACTTGAGATCCTGTGGGGGACCCACACTGGAGCAGGTTGTGCCTGATGGTCTGCATTCTGTCGAAGAGTGATCCATGTTGTGACAGTATGTAAAGAACTGTTGCCCATGGGATGGACTCACGGGATAAGTTTGTGAAAGACTGTCTCCCATGGGAGGGACTCCATGCTGGAGCAGAAGATTTCTCTCCTTGAGCAATGGCAGAAACAACTTGTGATCAACTGACCATAACTTTGTCTCCTTGCAGTGTTGATGAGGAGGAGGTAGAGCTTGGGAAGGTGTTTTTAAGATTTATTTTACTTTTCATTATCCTGTTCTGATTTTATTAGTAATAAATTCAATTAATATTCCCAAATAGAATCTGATTTTGCCATGTGTGCCTGGTGTCCAGCCAGGGTCAACCCACTACAGGTATGTATGGTATGCTTGCACAGCAATTTTAAACAGCAAAAGATACTGAAATAAAGTAACTCTATGTGGAATGACTACATTTACAAAACCCAACTCCAGAAGGTGATTGCACCCTGTCTTAGGAGTGGCTAAATTGCCTTCAGGAAGTTCCTGTTACCCTTGCTTAACTATAGATGGAGTCACCAATATATTTGGGTATTTTGGTTAAAATCACATTCTGTTTCTATCTTCTAGAGCCCCATTCACTGCAAGTATAAGCTAGATACTCAATAGTGACATTTTCAGAATCAGTTGAGCCCTAGTGATAAAAGGGCAACTCTAAACCCCTCAGCAATTTTCAGGTTAAAAAGTGGTCAAACTCCACAAAAAAAGTATGTAGGTTTTATCTTTCTTGAACTTAGGCATTGTGCAAAACCCCAAAACAAATAAACAAACAATCCTGATGCACCATATTGGACTTAAATGCTTTGTTTTGTTTCAGATACTGTTAGTCTTTGGATCTAGTACTGGTGTCCTAAGTGGCAGTATCCATCTTCACTATGAAACAATCTTTTTCAGCTTTAATCTCCTGTGTTTACTTTTATAGTTATTTCTACTTAATTTCAATAAGTTTTATGATATTAGTGAAAAATGACCACTTTTCCATTTGTGATATCTTTTGTGATTCACTGAATTGAGTCCGCCCTGATCACATATCATGGAGGTTGTCAGCTATGTAATGTTTAGTAAGTGCTTTTTCAAAAGATTTCAGAGTGTTTTCCACGAACTACAATTTTATAAAACATTGCATTTTTGTTTGCTCTATGAACTGTCTATATGAAAATAGACATCTGAAATTAGCATCTGTAAGTACAAATTAAGCAAATGTCAATATATATGCAATTTTTTACCAAGGAATGTTCTTAACATTATTTTAAAAAATAATTAATGGATTTTTTTTTATTCCACACATTTAAGCATTAATGTCTAAGCTGAAAAATGAAAGATAACAGACAAATAAAATAATCAACACATGCTCAAAGACACAGAAAAATCTCCAACCAACCATGCACACAGAAACACACAGTAACATTAATAAACATGTTCATAAATTTTCAGCCCTGAAAAGAACCATTTATACACAATGAGGTTTCAACACTGACAAATTTAAAGCTTATGACTCAAATTTGTAGCCTTAACAAGACCAAGCAACATGACTGTGTTTCTAAGTACATATACATAGTGTATAAAAAACATCAATTTTTATTGTGAATAAATATTTTACATCACTTAAGGAATCACTGTCAAAGATATGAGTAAAACCAGCTTTAATACATATTTGAAAATATTGAAAGTTCAATGGCAAGGTTCACTCTACTATGTATTGCATGAGTGAAACATACAGAGGAAAATAAAATTAGAGTCAATTTAGAAAGATTTACAAAAAGTGTGGAATGAAATTGTAAGAATGGAAAAAGACAATGATGAAAAGGGAAAACCCTTCCATCAAGTCACAAAGTTCAGAGTGGGCCTCATTGCCAAATTTAGCCTCAGACTTAATAAAAGATTTATATCTAAAGTATGTAGAAGCACTTAATAAATTTACTAGTTTAAGATTTATAAAGCTATTCAATAGAATTCATTACAACAGTGACTGAATTATATATCTGAGATGAAAATATTCCTCCCTATAAGGAATTTAAATCAATTTGATCACACACATGCATACAGACACAAAGATATACAAAGCAATACCTGTGAAAAATTCCTCTTGAGTTCAGTGGAACACATCAAATGTCTGGATATTTCTCAACAGGCGAGGGATGAGCCATGAGGGGTAACAGGTTGTCAGCTTTCAGCAGCAGTCCTCTGATTGTCACAAACTTGAGGATTTGTGAGCTCTGAGAGTCATCCCACTCAGAGGGAGGTGTTGGTGCAGCCCAGTGTGACCCAGGAGAGCTCACTTATGGATGCTCTTTATAGGGTTGCAAGATATTTTGCTTTAGTCATCTGCAAAATTTCATCCTCAGGATGATACTTACTGAAATTTCAAAACAATTGGAAAATGTTTTAAATATAATTGGAAATTGGTTTCAAAGCTCTAAAATGATGATATCATTCCCCTTGGGCTACAGTTCAGATAGAAAATAAGTCTCAAGGCTGTCAGGTGATGATGATCTTGTTCTTCTCCTCAGTGCCACTTTCACCTTAGCCATACAAGAGTTCCAGTGTGGTCAACAGACACTTCACCACTCACTTCATTACAGGCTAAGGCCTACCAGGATTTTCTGAGCATATAGAGCGGTCTTCAGAAGGGAGGGGAGGAAGCACCACTATACTAGTAGGTTTCTATTAAGTTTTTAATCAAATTAAATGAAACTAATTCCTGATTCTTTATACATGTCTGTATGTTGGTTCCTCTGTCCATTATGTTCTGCCTATGCATCAACATGCGAGAAGATATATATTTTGGAAATAATTAAAATGTAGGCTTGAGAGACAACTTTTCATCCATGACACCCAGCAACTGACAGGTAAACATGTTGTATCATACCAGCTTTTTTGATATTAATTTTTAAAGCAGTCTTTGTAGTCTAAATCTTCTATCATCAGTCATTGTGCAAGGAAAAGTACTCTTATGAAGATTATATTTATTTGTGTGTGATTTTCCTATCTAAATGTATTTGCAATCAATTTGTGTGTGTCTGATCTTTGAAAGAAACTGCTGTCTTGGGTCTGTCTGAGACGGAGCCCATTTCCCCATAGCATCCCTCACAGTGCTGTGCTTGCATCAGTGGTTATAAGGGCTTTGATAACATACCAGTGTTTTGACTATTGCTGAACACAGCACTGGGACTGCAATGTTCCTTACCCAACTAGAGGACAATATTCTGGGAGGGAGTGGACACAAGTAGGCCAGCTGACCCAAACTGACTAAAGGGATGTAAAAGCTAAGGAAAGGAGCAGGAAGTGAGGGGCATTCACTGTTTCCAATGGTGGCCCTCTGAGAAACTACTATGCGTGTTGAAGCCCTACTTCTCTGGATGTGGCCGGTCATTGCTGCTGATGGGAAGTAGAGATTAGATTTCTGCTTCACTTTTGTGGATGCAAGCTTTGCTTTCTTTTTGCTTTTGCTTCTAGTAAACCGCCTTATCCTGGCCCACAAGTTGTTTACCATCTCATTCTTTTCCCTATGTCTGGCTGGGAAGGGGAGAGGGGGTTTAGAGTGGCTGTGGGCCCCTGGGGTCCAGCCAAGATCAATCCTTTACAACTGCTTACATGGCAAATTCCCTTTCTTTATATATAAGTCCTGATACAATTTTGTTGGACTTCATTGTGACAGAACAACCAAATTGATTTCTTCTAAACTCCTTTGGTTTCAATTTATTATTCCCCATAGTTTTTCTCAGCCTATGTTTTGGTTATTTTCCTAATTAAGGAAATTATTGGAATTATATGATTATTCCAGTGACGTTTCACATCTTCTTGTGATCACACTAGTGATAATTCGTGACATATTATTGATAATTCTGTCCCTATACTTTCTAGGAAATACTTGTTTTCTTGCAAATGCTTTACACTATTTTCTCAAAATCACGTTGTGATAGCATTCTCCTTTTCTACTTTGTCATTTATGAATGAAAAAACTCACATGTCCCATTAGTTTTATTTCTCATGATCTCCTGTTTTCTGAATAAAGTTCATGCTTCTCCTGTTATTGTAGTTCTCAAAGTTATCTAAATCCATCCACTTAATAATGTAATTCTTCTCCATATTTATATTTGTCATGGTTTGGGAATGATTCTCCCTAATTTGTTGCCCACACAGAAACTCTTTCAAACCACACACCTTTCTTGCTCACTCCCCCCTTCCCCTCCCACTTCTTCTTGTGGCATGAAGGATTTGAGGCACAAAAGGTGAAAATCACAGGTTGAGATAAGAACAATTTACTGGATACAGCCATGATATAGAAAAAGAACAGTAACAGCTACAATATTAATAACCAAACTACAGAAAGGAGAGAATTATTCACATGAAAAAATGCTCACTGCTGAGCCTGTGACAAGAGACAGTATCAATTAGTTTCCCTCACCCCATTTTTTCCACCGGTAGGAACCCCTTCTCCCCAGAGAAGAGAGAGAGAGTCCCTTTCCCCTGACCCCAGCAATGACCCGAGGTGGTATCAAAGAACATGAAGGGCACCTCAGCCATGCCCTGTCCTGGCCAAAACCAAGACACTATTTCTTCTCAAACTTCCATCATTAGCAAATAAACCTTCCTTATAGAAAATGAAATATGAAAATTCAAGACTATTTTGTAAATCAACTGATTCTCAACAAAAATACTTTGTATCACAATCTCTCACATTCAAATTTTTCTAAGAGTATTTGCCTTTCAGCATGTTCTGTATTGTTTGTAACTCCTCTATAACTGAAATTGCTAAATGCTGGTCATTTCCAGTATAATTTTTTTTAGCATGTTCATATGTGACATCAAACGAATTTTATTAGTCTGAAAAATTCCTATTTTATGAAGATAGATGTCGGTCCAGCATAATAATATACAGCATAATAAAATACTGTGCATTTTAGCCCACTTATGTGTATGTAGTATGATTACATATTCAAATATGTAATCATACTTTCATTAAAAAAGTTGATCTAAAGCACTATGTAACAGTGATGTCGGATATATAAGTTTAGCTTTGTGTCTTTCTATTTTATTTCAGATATACTCAATATATTCTTGAGTGGTTACCTTGACTTTATAGATTTTTTAAAATGTTAATTATCAGACCTCAAAAATCACATTTATGTTCTTTCAGAATCCAGGGATAGAGAATAATTGATCCCTCCACCTAATTGCACTAAACATTTTGGCTATGTTACTTGTATCTCTGGAATCTAAACCATTATTTTTTCTGAAAATGGAGACAATACATACCTGACCCCTAGAATTTATCTCATCTTATTTACATAAACATCACTTTATTTCTATTTTTAACTTTTTCCTACACATAGTGTTTTAAACAGGTATGGGGTTTTGTTTGCTTAGTTGTTTTTTTAGTCATTGGCATATGACATGCTGCCTGTTGATTTAAAGAACTTTTAGGAAGAAAATTTCTAAGTATATGTATATTCAGCCAGCCGTCTCCTACTTTATCTACATTTTGGGTATTCGGGTTTAGATTTTATATATACGTGTGTCTGTGTAGACACCAGTTCTTTTAATTAATACTTTAATTATATAGTCGAATTTTGCTATATCTAGTTGAAAGAGCTATTTAAGAAAGTGTCTAGATTAAGTCTGTCTTCTAGGCTGCCTCTGCTGAGAGCAATTTCTTCCATGTATTTTGCAAATTAGTCTTGGAACAGGATAGAATAATAGAGAAATACTCTCAGTGATGTCTGTCTTTGTCTTTTGGTTTTCCAAGGCGCAAAAAACTTTTTTCCCTAATGTCTACTTTTTATAGAAGGTAATAGAGAAGAACTGCCATTGTTATCCCAAAAACGTCAAAGAGATTAAAATTTCATGGAAAAGCGAGTATTGTCCTGAACTAAGTGTGTTTATTTCCCAAGATAGAGTCCAAAGACAAGTTTTAATTCAATTGTCCATATGAAGGCATTTATTGCCATTTTGGCTGCCCCAAGAGATCAAAAGCAATCAAGTAGAGCTGATAAATTTGATGCATATGACGGTCTTTTGCTCCTACAGAGAAGCAGCTGGAAGCTAGGTTGAACACTGCATGACATCTCAAACAGCACTTTGTGCAGATGTGTAGGACATTTCACACTTAAAATCTTGCTACAGACAAGAAGAAAAAACACCAAGAAGGTAAGACAACAATTCATTCTTAGTGTAATGAAATTTTTACAGTCTAATGAGAGATGCATTATTCAAATATATTTAATATTGAAGTGAGAAAAAAAAAAGAAAAAGAATATACACTCTACTACTATAGTGTCAATAATAATTCCATTTAAAATGCTACAAACATAAGTTAATGTTACCTTTCCTCTGGTAATATGCTCACCCTTATAGCAGGTACCCTCTCTAAGTATCAAGAGTTTACAGTGCTGATCACCCTCACACAAGAAAAGAAAAATTCCAGCAAGTTCCAAGTGCCCTTTGCAGGAAGAAGTGAGATGCATACGACAAAGTTTTTTCTTCCTCCTCCCTTTAGGATTCAGTTTGTACTATTTGTCCAACACACTTTTACACCTTGATATGTATTTGCTCATCTGCATCTTCATGTTGCCTCCAAATTTAGTATACCAGCTGGATTTTACATATGTCTAATGCTTGTCATTCACTTCTCGTTATCCCTATAACTGTTTTTTGCTAATTCCTATCTCTTTCACTGATAGTTGGTGAGTTATTCATAGCCTTGCAATCACCAGTGATAACCTGTGCCTCCCATCTCAAAACCCATGCATGCTATGACCTCTTTCAAGGCTCTTACTATCATGCTAAGTATTTATTTCTCAATATATATCGAAGTAATAAATATTCTGCTGTACACAGAATAGCTACTTGCTACTACTATCAATAAAAAAATATGTTTATAAAAAATTAATCAGGAAGACCTGTTTGTTAGAAAAACTGTTGTTTCAGCTAAATCCAGTAAAAACAAAACTACAGACATGTTGAGAAAAACAGACAAAACCTGACAAGTTTCAGGTCTGAAGTCATTGAAACTTAATATTAAGCCTGTGGCTGGCAATTAATAAGGATGATGTTATATTTTCTTGAGGTTTGGGCTAGAAAAATAATTAAGTCATGAGCAACCGAAATGGGAATTAAGCATCTGAATTATGCCAATGTTGATATTCTGAATTTGCCTAACCATCATGGTCCTCCTTCCACTGAACATTTATTAATTTTTTTTTCACAGATCTTCCTATATGAAAGTATTTTTGGAGCCTGCAAAGCATGGAAAAAAGTAATTTAAGCAAGTGCAAATCAAGAAACAAGAATATGCACAGAAATTAAAGGGAAACTGTATCTTCAATGTACAGGGGTTAAATATAAATAAATTCATATAGAATTGCCTAAATTCTAAAGCATTATGTCAGAACTCAGACAATACATTCTCTTAGAAGGATCTTCCACATAGAATATCATGACAATTTTCTTCCAAACATGATACAGAAACAGCTTAATGGATATACAGGAACTTATGCTCTTATGTTACTTAGATAGTCTCGAAAGTCCTTACACTCCCTAAAATCCAAAAAAGAACAGACCAGAACAAAACAAACAAGCAGAAATAAACAAAATTAAGAGGAGGTTCTTATTGCTAATGTTAAAACAGAGCTATATTTATCTGTTCACATGTTTACATCCAACATTTTGCTAAAGCTCAAATAAATGTCTGTAATATAAAAGGAATTCAATGTACAGACTGTAAACTACACAGTTATGTGCAGTAACATATATACTGCTACACAATTCTGATATAAGAGAATTCTGTAAATGGTTCCTTGTCAGGGAGCCTGCAAAGACGAACTCATCAGGATTCCAATTATTCCAATAAACCTATGATTGTGTTTTCGTTACTGGGTAAACAGTGAAGGTACTGAAAAAATAATAATGTAAAAAGAGGATGTAATACAGCATGCTATTTCAGAAGACATTTCAGACAGATATGTACTATTATATTTTGAAAATTATGACTACATAAGAGACATCTATTAAGACAATATGGAGAAAAAAGAGCCTAAGATATGACATAAAAGAATGTCTATAACAAATAGAAGACAGTAGTATAGAAATACTTGATTTATGCAAAAGAGTCTTCTTGAAGACATTTTATTAACTTTGAAAAGTTAATAAAAAGTCTGCTTTCTCAGAGTAGCACTGTCTATGGATCAGAGATTATTTTTTGAGGAAATTAGTATCTCCATAAAAAGATACATCTTTGTGGTAACGTCTTTTCAGTGGTGCCCAGTGACAGGAACAGAGGCCACAAACAGAAACACAAGAGGTTCTGTGTGAATATCAGAAAACATTTTTTCTGCAAGGGTGAGAGAGTCCTGGCATAGGTTGTCCAGAATATTTGTGATGATTTCTTCCTTGGAGATATTAAAAATCCATCTTGAAATTATGCTGAGAAGGCTGCTGTATATGGCTCTGAGAGAGCAGGGGGAGTGGAGCTGATGACCTTCAGTAGTCCCTTCCAACCTCAAACATTTTGTTATCTTCTGGTTCTAGAGAAATTTCAGTCCACCTCCAGCAATTTTACAACATAATCACCATCCACTATAAAAAAAACACTCATGACCACAAAAACAATTGTGTTGTTAAAACTGGAAAAACAAAAATGGAGAGAAAACTTGGCTGTTTTCCATAAATATAGTTGCAGCATTAGCCTCAGGGAAGCAAGAAGAGATTAGCTCCGTTGGTTAGAGCACAGTGCTAACAAAGTAAAGGTTGCAGCTTCGACCCTCATGTGGGCCATTTACTTAAGAGTTGTACTTGATGATCCTTGTGCGTCCCTTCCAACTCAGAATATTCTGTGAATGTAAGCAAGCAAACAGTGCTGGCATGAGAATGGGAAGATATAGAATGCCAAGAATAAATTTACATTCCAAAGTAGAGGTAGATTACAAATAAAATTTTTGAGGGGTAGTAACCAAAAATAGGTAATAGTGCCATTTGCTGGAAGAGCTGGGAAATTGTCCCATGCTGCTTTTAAAGTGTAGCTCACACATCTAAAAAATGAGAGTCTCTCCTAACGACAGACTGAGATTAGGCTAGATTCACTGAATATATCTACACTATTAAATAAAAGCCAGTGAAAAAGTGAGCTCAGAAGATGCAATTTTGATTGTTATGCCTCATGCTTGAACAGTTCTACTACAATAATTTGATTTTAAGGTTGCAGAAGGAAAACAGGATGATTCATTAGACAATTCAAGACACTCTGGTCAGAGATACTGTTTTATAAAAATAGCACAGAATTCAAGGGTCTGAGTAATTACTGAGAATTTAGTGACATCTTTTCCTGGTGTGTTATAAATAAGCAACTGAAGGATTTAAAATTGTCCTCTTTGCATAAAACACTATGGAGATAGTGTGAGGTTCTATTTGGTGTGTATGACAAGATTTTGGTAGCAGGGGGACTGGCAGGGTGGCTTCTGTGAGAAGCTGTTAGAAGCTTCCTCTATGTCCAAGAGAATCAATGCCAGACAACTCCAAAAAGGACCCATCACTGGCCAAGGCTGAGCCCACGAACAACACTAGTAGCATCTCTTGGATCAAAGATTTAAGAGGAAAAGGTTCTGCAAAATAATAATTGCAGCTGTGAGAGAGGAGTGAAAATATGTAAGAGAAACAGCCCTGCAGTTACCAAGGTCACTGAAGGAGGGGTAAAATATGCTTCAGGCACAGGAGTAGAGATTTGCTTGCAGGCTGGTGAAGACTATGGTGAAGCAGCCCACAGTACCCCTCCAGCCCACAGTGGTCCATGGTGGAGCAGATACACACCTGAAGCTTGTGAGGGATCAGTGGATGACTGTGATCTGTGGGAATCCCGCACTGAAACAGATTCCTGGCAGGACATGTGACCCTGTGGAGAAAAAGTCCACACTGCATGAGGTTTCTAAATGGACTTATGATCTCATAGGGGACTCACCCTGGAGCAGTGAACAAAGAACTGTGACTTGTGGGAAGGACTCACGTTGAATAAGATACCGGAGGATTTTTTGCCCAAGGAAGGAAGAAAACAGCATCAGGAACAATGTGTGATGAACTGACCGCAACCTCCATTCCCCACCCCTCTGTGTCACTGCAGGGAAAGAGGCAGAGAATTAGGGAATAGAGTTAAGCCCACCAACAAGGAAGAGTGGAGGAAAGGTGTTTTAAGGTTTGGGGTTATTTCTCTTTACCCCATTGTGATCATTGTTATAAATTTAGCTAATTCTCACAAGTTGGTCTATTTTGCTTGTGTCAGTCACTAGCGAGTGATCTCTTCCTGTCCCTAACACACAAACCTTCAACTATTTTTTTCTCTCCTCTTGGCACATGAAGAGGGGAATGATAGAGTGTCTTTTCTGAGCACCTGGAATCCAGCTAAGGTCAACCATCACAGAACTGCAAGCAGAAGAAGCTGAAACATTCTACATATACTGAGATATTTTCAGAAAGCAAAAAATATTTATTAAATGTCCCATATATTACAAGCTGAAGTAATTATCAAATAAATGTGTTTACTAAGGCTTAACTTATCACTTTCCAATTGTCATAAACCTCATAACAATTCAAAGCTGACCATTCTACCATGTCTCTCATACCTCCCAATTGCTTAGTAGTACATGATTATAACAGCAGGGATATTAAAAGTCCAATTAATTTTAATCAGGCTTCAGCTTCTTATCTGTGCTTATATATTTCTACCATGTTTCTGGATATAGTTAAAAATACCTTGTAGCTGTTTGAAAAACAAGGCTTTTGAAAGAGGGGTGTAAGAGAGCAATCCACTTACCTGATTTAAAATTCAATTTTCCTCAAAAGCCATTTGGGGAAGGGGGGTTGCCCTCGGCCGGGACGGAGGGGGGGGCCGAGACCGGGGCTGGGGCCGGGCAGCGACTCCG